>CM056494.1:27835879-28118379 GCA_029783415.1 Anisodus acutangulus
TTAATGCATAAATTTTATTTGCATTTCAGATGTTCAAATTTTATATTTATAAAAATAAAAATGGAGATAGTTCAAATTTTTAATCAAATATAAATATTCAAAATATTATTTTCTATCAGAAAATAAATTTATTTTGCTAAAATGAGATTTTTATAATATTTTATAGATAATATGGTTAATTCCACAGGCACATTCAGATATTGAAAACAAATAGTCTTAATCATTCAGTATTCAGATCTAGAAACAACATCTTAATATTCAAATATGTATTCAGATTCAGACATTTAGATCTAAATGCACATCTTAATATTCAGATGTGTATTCAGATTAGGACGTCTTAATCTTAAAGAAAACAAATGAGGCCTAAATCCGGAAAATGACTCAAAATCGACTTCAATTCGATTTTTAATTTGAAGTCATAATATTAATTTAAGGCTTTAAAATCCTAAAAAGTGACCCTGAACTCCAGGCCGCCAAATTAGAATTTACCTTTCAAAATTGTTTACCCTCAACTCAAGGAACGTAAATCCAGAAAACTCGATAAAAAAG
This sequence comes from Anisodus acutangulus, assembly GCA_029783415.1. Lineage (NCBI taxonomy): Eukaryota > Viridiplantae > Streptophyta > Magnoliopsida > Solanales > Solanaceae > Anisodus > Anisodus acutangulus. The sequence goes on from CM056494.1 coordinate 27,836,429, forward strand.
ACTCCAACTTGAGCTTCAATTTCTTATTTTCCCAAAAATCTATCTTAGGGTTAAAACCTCTCAATTTTCCAACACTCAATCATGAAATTAACTCTAAAGAATGTAAGAAATTAATGGAGTATCATTAAATAAGGTTTATATTCTTACCCTCAAGAAAATAAGACAATAATGCCTTTGAAAATTGCCTCAGTCCAGGCTCCCAAACTTGTGAGAAAAAGTAACTAAATTCCGAAACAAGTGGGCAAAAAATGCAGCAGCTGTCCCGATCCAAATTAGGTGTTAGATGATTAAGAAAGTCACCTTTGACAAGCCCAACACAATCGTTGTGATATTCCACCCAACATAGCCTTTTGAATCACCTAATTTAGCCTTAAAATGAGAGAGATATGATATTTTGAAGTTTTAAAAGAAGTGTGAAATATAAGGGCGAACTTAGGGACATAAATGGTATTTTTGAAATTGTTACACCAGAAAATTCAGCAATTGCAAAATCTTAGTTTTAGCACTTGAAACTCATCTGAAATCTCCCGGACACAAATCATATATGCATTTCAATTATAAAACAGCTACGAACCTGCTCGCTCACTCAAAACATCGAAAGAGGTGTCTTGACCCAATGTTGACCATGGTAAACTTCAAATCCTTAACTTAACTAGTTTCTCAAACAATGACCCAAATCATACTTGGATCCCTTAGGACCCTAACCAATGAAACTTTGAATAAGAACTTCCAATTTTGCTAATATTGATCTGAAACTCAACTGATTACCTCGAGAACCTCGCCAACAATCTCCGAAGGTCATAAACACCAAGATAAAATTACGAGAAGAGTATTTTGAGGAAAAAGAGTTCAAAAGCTCAAAACGACCTAGCGGGACGTTACAGGAAAAGAGCAAAAGCATACTTATTAATCTATTTTTTAAGGATACTAATTTCTCCTCACCTGTGTTGCACATGTATATCAAATACTATATTATTTTATAAATTAAAATAATATTGACATCAATAAAACAAAGCTTTTAGTAAATATATAGGTTTGTATATTAAGTACCAATATACATATCGTAAACATAAAATATACATATACTATACATCACACACACACACACATTATATATATATATATATATATATATATATATATATATATATATATATATATATATATATATATATATATATATATATCACATAGACTTAAAGGTAAGCTTTATAGAATAGTAGTTAGACCAGCATTGTTATATGGGGAAGAGTGTTGGCCAGTCAAGAACGCTCATGTTCAGAAGATGAAGGTAGCGGAGATGAGGATGCTAAGATGGATGTGTGGGCATATCCAGATATATATAATTAGGAATAAAATTAACGGGACAAGGTGGGAGTGGCATCTTTTGATGACAAGATGAGGAAGTGAGGCTGAGATGGTTCGGTCATGTGAAGAGGACATGTAAGGATCCGCCAGTAAGGAAGTGCGAGAGGTTAGCGGTAGAGGTGGGCATGGTACGGTAGATACCAATGACCATACCGAAATCGAATTTCTTTATGGTATTTGGTATGTATATGGTATGAATTGTCTTTAAAAAATTAGTATTCAATACGGTATTTGGTATTTATAAAAAATATACCGAATATCATGTCGAAGTATATAGTTACATATACAATTCATATATATTAATATGATAATACTAACAAATATATAAACTAGTATTAGTACAAAACTAATGGTTTATACATTGGAATGTTGACAGATCTTCCTTGATTGAAACACCTTTTTTGTGTAATTAATTTACAAAGGGAATTGCTTGTAGTTTCTCATGAATATACATGTGTAAGGTGTAAGTATGATATAATTGAGATATTTTTTGAATAGCCGAAGTCATAATTTTTATTATATGAGTATACGTAAGTCAAAATCAAATAAACTATGGTTATCAATTTACCGTACTGTAAAATACCCAAACTAAACTTAAAAATAAATGGTATCGTATTTTTAAAAACCAAAAACTGTAATTACCGTACCGAAGTTTCAAATGTCGTACCATACCATATCATACCATGTCCACCCTTAGTTAGTGGTAGAAGGAGTTAGGAGAGGTAGAGGTAGGCCAAAGAGGAATTGTGGGGGAAGGTGATTAGATAGAACGTAGCACAGTCGCAACTGACTAAGGACATGAAATTAGATAAGAAAATATGAAGGTCGAGAATTAGACTATTTTTCCCAAATATATCCTTCACGTAGAGTTTTAACAGTATTCATGACTTGCGCGGAAGGACCCCTGGGCAGATCAGATTTTTACTCCCATTTTGAATTTAGACTTCATAAATTCATAATTTAAGTTCTAGAGCTCGATTTTGAGTGATATCAAGGACAATATTCACGTCTTGGCTCGGGTGAGTTTTTAACCTTAATCTAAGTATTTGTCTCATTATTTCATCCGTTATTTAGCAATTCTATTCATGATTTGATCTTATAAATAGTGATTTTCCATGGAAATGGGTGCTCAAGTAAAATATGGAATAGAATATCAATTCGTGGGTATGTTGTTGTTAATATCAATTCACTGGATATTTCACTTGGTATGTTGTTGTTGTTAATATCAATTCGTGATTGAATTTTAATAATTTTGAAATTCTTAACCTTTAGGATATGAGCAAACCATTTTTTAATAAACTTCTAATTTTGCGCTTGGGGGCTTGGGATTGGCTTTTTGGGTGACCTTTTGAACCCGTAACATAAATATAGCAATATGGGTGTCAACGGGCTCATCTTCTTATAAATAATGTGTATTTGATAGATTAAAAATATTGAGTCTTTGCATAAGGAAAAGGCAAAATCTTGAGGTTCATGGAGCGTTTGCTCGGCATTTGAGGTATGTTAAGAATTTCTAGACTTCGTTGAGGGACGTTTTGCTAACTAAAGACTAAAATGGAATAAATAATTTGTAAGGGAAAAAAGGGGGGTTTCGTACCCATGGTGTGACGGACATTGGTACAAGTACCGGTGTTATTAATGAGAAAGTTTATTACTATGTAGTGAAGATTATAATCCGAGAATGCCAAAGAATATGGGCATTAACTGATGAATTGTTGAATTGATTGCTTATGTGAGTTTATATTTCTTCATTGATCCCATATACTTGTGACAGTTGAGGTGATTATACATCATGTCATGTACTTTATTGAAATGAGATACGTTGTCATTCCCCTATTATACTAATATTATGTTATGCACATGCATTGACATGAGATCGTATATGTGTAAAGGTCGCGCACATAGAGACCGTCCGTGCTGCAATTATGATATGATTTATGAGTTGGGAATGTGAAGATCGTCTGTGTTGGAAATTATCAAGGTATCATTCAAGGAAAATTTTCAAGTAATGATTTCGTTCGATTTGAGTCTTGTTCCTTGAAATTTTCCAATAATTGTAGATCTACAATTGTGATCCAGAAGTCATCCTCTTCCGCTATGAATATAACTACCAGAACTCCATTGTAAATGTCATAATATCGATACAAGAGCTTGATCGCAAGGCTTTGGCGTATGTGTACCTGGTTCTGTATGAAATCTTGAACTTTTGTGATAATTTCAGGTGCGACAGTTGCAGGGATTTTGGTGGGTTGCCCGATAGATGCAGCTGGAGTCGCCATTGGGCGAGGTACCCAATATTTGTTCTTGAAGATCATTTAGTTAGAGTTTTGAAACGTAGAACTTATAGAGAGAGAACTTAGTTGATTATCCACAAAAGCAAAGGGACACTTTACAATTGCGACATGTCCTTTGTAATAGCGACCTCGACCAACTACTACGTTTTCACAAATACGACCTGGTAATCGAATTTTCTTTGCTCTAGCTGTGTTTTAAGCTTAAATTATGTCGAAACTTACCTGAGCCCCTCGAGTTGGAACTCGAGCCATAGCAACAAGTCCCACATATAACACCAACTTGTAGGAGGTAACACCCCGTACTTGCGGGTAACGGTTGAACATGTAAATGTAGGCAAGTGGATCCGGACCTGGGAAGTTATGTTGTACTCGCATATACTAATAAGAAAATTAGTATATAAAAGAAGGTGGTCCCGAAATAATTTAGGATTTGATAAGTGCGATGGCGGGGAGTAATAATAATAATTTTATATTCCCAAGGAGATTATAGACTAGTGTCTTATTACGGGGATTATGACATTAAGTATAAGAGGATTTTATAAGTCGCCGGTAGAGATGGCAGTGGATTTTGGATCCGGTCCGGATTCGGTGGATCCAGATCTATTTTATAGGATATGGATCTTCAAAATTTGGACCCGACGGATCCGGATCCATTTCTGACGGATCGGATCTGGATCTTGTATTTTAGATCCGTATCCGGTCCAGATCCGATCCGTGGATCCGTTTTTTATTAAATATATTCATAACCTAGAATGTAATTTTATAAGTATTTTCTTAAAATTGTTAAGCACATCCTTGCAAGTTTAATTCTCAAAACAAGTTTAATTTATCCACGCGTTAACTCAAAAACCAAAAAATAAAGAGGTAACTTCGATAATAAAATCAATGTTATATTAGTGAATGACTAACATCTCCATAGACAAGTAGTTAAAATTATATTCACTTCATTTGTGAAGATTTCAAGCACATGCAAGTTCTGCATTGTGAAAATACTAGTCAGCATTTTTCACAACTATTGTCAATGTCCAACATTTTCAATTAATAGCTCACAATCAAAACGAGACAACGAACAAAATATCTCATATGAACATTTCAAAATTGAAACACAGTAAACTGTTAGCTAAGTAAAAATCGTTTGTCAGTTCAAAAAAAATCTTCGCAAGGCAAATTTTTTTACATATGGATTCAGATCCTATCCGTGGACCCGGCGGATCCGATGGATCCGAATTTGGATATGATTTTTATGGACCCGGTGGATCTGGATTCGGATCTGGATTCAGATATGAAAAACGGATCTGGATCTGGATCTAGTAGGATCCGGTCCAGATCCGATCCGTTGCCATCCCTAGTCGTCGGGATTTAAGTAAATCAGAATCGAGAATTTAGTTGCGCGTATAATTAATTAATTGTGGGATTAATTAATTATAACCGGAGGACCAAATTCAGTAGAATTACGTGTTGCCTTATAACATACGATTGGGGTGACTTAGTCTAACAACCGATCGCTGGCAGCTTCAGAGCTTCACCAGTCTCCACATGCACCCTTCTCTTCTACTAAAAGCCTTCACCTTCATATGATTCTGAAGAAATCCTTCCATAGAAAAGCACTTGCCACACTTCAATTAGAAGGGATGAGTCTCTATTGATAATCGCTGGAAGTTCTCGATCAAATTGGGGATTCCCGTAAGCTTCTACGGGAGAAATTCAGAGCATTCTGAACTTTAATTCCAGTAGAACTGAAGCCTTAAACAACCCTAGAGACTCAGAAGCTAAGCAAGAACCTTGAATTCGAAAAGATTCTGGCGTGAATCAATTTTGGGTTCTGCTGTTTCTGCTTGTCGTAAATTGATTTGGGCGAAAGATTTTCCAACTATTCTCGTCGCTATGTCTAACAGAGGTAATCTTTCTTATTTCTGAGTTTATATGGATTTTAGAACATGATTCTTACTAGTTTTAAGATGATTATCAAAAATTGAAGTTTAGGTTGGGTATTGTCGGGACTGCCGTAGTTGTAAGGTGTTGGGGTTGCATGTGAAATTGTTATACTGTTTTGGATATTATAACAGTAAAAAGAAGGATTAAGAATAGTTGATTGTATGGTTATATGCATGGGCTTCGACATAGAAGAAGTATAGATTCTACGTGTACAAGATGTTCGCTAGAATGTCTCAATGAATTTGTTTCTAGTATATTGATTCGATTATGATTTAAATCATCCGTGTGATATAGATAATCATTCATAGAGCTTACAAGGACCCACGGAACTTAGATAATTTTGACGACAAGGTATGTAAGGCTCTTTCTTTCTTTGGCATAATTCTATGTGCAAAACATAATCATCGTGTTGCTACATAAATTACTCTACTCTTGGTAGCTAGGAATGATCAAGTCATTAACTCCTATGTTGAAAGAATGTTCAAGTATATTTCTAAGACCTTAATAAGGCACACCGGAAAAGATGTTGACGTTCCCAATGTTAACCAAAGTTGTAAAGGATATTATGTCACTCCGGATGTTTTATTATTATTCATGCATTTCATTTGCATTGCATTCATATGTTACCCTGGACCACTTGTGCTATGCACACTACTATATAGTAAATATTATATATATGTAGGGGATATGAGGAAAGGGAAAAAGGCGCTATATACGCACACCACCTGCAGCTGGTACAGACTATCACAAAAAGAGCCTGAAGAGGCCAACATGATGTGATGATGTGATGCCCTTGTGTGGAGATATAACATGAGGCCCACAGAGGCGGTTATGAGAGGATTCCTGTGTAGACATTAGTATACCGCATTTGCATCACACATATATTCATTAATTATTATATGGTATGATGTCGCAGAGGCTCTAATGGTAAGGAAGATGCCCGATGAGGCTGATGTATATGGAAACTGCATTGTGCATAACATTTAGGCATATGTATTAGGGCCTTCAGAGGCATTTACTGATATTCAGATGTTTCTGTTTCAGACTATGATATATCTCTGCTATGTTGTTTTTTATGTCTGACATACTCAGTACATCAGTTGTATACGCTGCATTTTATGCCCGCAGGTTCATATTGAGAGAGTGATGGTTTGCACTAGTAGTTTGCTGGTTCAGCTATTATTTGGAGCACTCTATTCGTTTCGGAGCTGCGGTCTGGTCATGGTATGTTTTACTCTTTAGAGGCTTGTAGATAGATGTCATGTGTTTAGCTGTCATGTAAGGCCTTATCGGCCTTGGTATATAAATGGATAAGTTGGGGCTTTTGGGTTGAAATTTTATATAATCTATCATGGCTCAGTCCATGTTTAAATATGATTAAGGGTGAAGTGTATATGTGGTGTCCGGCGGGTAGGGTCCGGGTGCCCGCCGCGGCTCTTCAGTTTGGATCGTGACAAACTTGGTATCATAGCATGTCTGTCCTAGAGAGTCTGCAAGCCGGGTCTAGTATAGTCTTGGTTATGTGTGTGTTGCGTGCCACACTTATAAGCAAGAGGCTACAGGACATTTAGAATTGTTTCCATTCTTTCATAATTTAGATCGTTCGACAGAGCTGAGTCGTGAGAGTGTTGGTTCCTAATCAAATTTTCTCATTTCAACTACAGTAACGTCCACGATGAGAGACACCTCAGATAATAAGACTGCCGGTACTGTCGCAAGACAAGATGTTAGACAGATACCACCCGTTGACACGGGTCGGAGGGTTACAGAAATTGAAAGAAGAGAGGTGAGTTATACTATGGACTCAGATCCATCAGAAATCATGGAGTCTATAAAGGAGGATCTATCTGAATATCCCTATGAGTCACCCGCTCGAACACCCTCAGTTCTTCCAGCAGAAAGTGGGGTGAGGGGAGTTCCGACTTCACCAAGGACTTTAGTATCAGTGTCGGGCCCCATTGACCAGGGGATAGGTGGAACAGCACAGGGACGGGTACAACCGGATTTTCCTCAGACATCACGCCATGACCGGGTATGCATGTCGCTTAATGACCCCGAACCTTCCGAGATTTCGGATAGTCCTCAATCTTGGAGATCCGTTAATCAGGGCTCGCCGGTCTATGTTATAGGATACACGCCGGGAGAAGACAAGAGGCAGACAAGGAGAAGGCGAGTGGGTAGTAAGGATAAGAGGGTTCCACTCCGAAGTGTGTCGAATCGAGGCTCATATATAGGACCAAGATAGGATAGTGCAGATTCACCAACAAGATCATAAGGTTGTCCTAGTACCCATTCTGATAATCCATAAGATTTTTAAATTAATTACTTTTAAATAAATGATGTATTGTGTGTAACCGGTATATGGTTATATGTTTGGATTAATCAAAGAAATATATAGATTTTGTATGTGGATTGATAAGGTTGTTGTATAGTTTGGTGTGATTTTAGTTGAGTCGTGAAATGGCTTTAAAACTGTTTGTATGCATAAGTTAGGCAATAATAACCTTGATTGAACTGATTTTGGAGTACTTAATGTTTGTTAGAGATAATTTCGACTTGATATGGATCTAACCTAAGGCTAGAAGTAATCTATAACTTATTGGTTATAGTAAAAAGACTTGTGTAGCTCTTATTATCTTTTTCACATAATTACCATAGTAACATTTGCTTAGTATAAGCCTAGAGAGTATGTTGGCTTACTATTTTTGGTCTTTCCATGTGGTATTCAATGAGTTGAAGTGATATAGCCTAAGTGTGGTTTCCTAATAACATGTTGAGTTTCAAATTTGATCCCATAAATGCATACTAGTAAAATAGTTGTTTCCTGCACTAGTTTATTGTGCCCAAAATTACCTAAGTTTGTGTAGGCTTGAATCCTATAGGGTTGTATATCTATTTTACTATCTTTGTAGCCTGAAATACATGACTGATTGTTTGGAACTACAAGTTATGAGAATGTTAAGTCTATATAAACCATTCATGTATCTCTTATGACTTCTACTGACAATTTAAGTTAGACAACCATTTGTATGCTCTAAATGTTATTCTTATCCCACTCATCTGTGTAGTTCTTGGGTGATGGTGTGTGTATATTAGCCCCAGTGACATATGTGGTTATTATTTGTCTTTATTCTATGATCTGGACATGATTAAAAGACATGTTCACATTTTAGTCTAAGTTAAGAATATTAATCTTCAAGGGCTCAAGGTAATGGCCATCTGAATCAGGATACCATGTTAAGCATCATATCTGCCTATTACTATGTATTCAGTCTAAAAGTATTAGTTTGAAATCTTATCACCTAGTTTAAATACTTATTTGAAATAAAATCTAAAACTTTGGAAGTTATATGTCATGTAGTGTTGATAACCAGTTTCTGGATAATATATGTTTGGATTGCTTCCCTGCTAAGCTAAAAATGATAAGTTGCATATTAAAAGAATGTACCATATTTGTTAACCTAAATAGAATAATGTAGCCAAGATCTTGAACCTGAAAAGTCTGTTTGGATCATCTTGGCATCACATGTTGCCTCTGAGGTTGTAAACAATCAGGTTGAATCCAGGGATGCATATTCTTTATTGGTATGACTGACCAGATTCCTAACATGTTTGTTTTAAAAATGACCTGCTTAGTTTGGATATGATGTGTTACATATTTTGGTGTCTGGTTGATCCATATTATAGCTTGTATTATCCACTTTGCCTAGCCTAGATCAAATAGGGATATAAATGATGGTGTTATACTATTCTCAGTTTGAACATCGGAGTATATGAGTATATGAGTATATGAGTTTGTGTGCTACCCTTCTTTACCCTCCTTGGCCATAAGTGCATATGTACTTGTTTGGAGTAATGGTATAATCTGACTGAGTTTAAATGAGGGTCCACATATAAGTTCCAGATCTATTTTTAGCTGTGCAAGAAATGCAAGTCTTAGTAGTTGTCTAGAAACCATGTCTAGAACAACTCAGCATGGCCAAGCCCTATTTCTGCATATATGTTTAGACATTCCCACTCTATTTTGGGCATCAAATGTTCCTCACTGCATCTAGGTCTGTTTAAAGGAGTGGAATACCCCATGTGTTGTGGAATCATTAAAAAAAACAGATAGAGTACCTAACCAGAGTTGGCTGCATTTAATTACTTGTTTCCATATTTTTTTTCTCATTGCATACCTCCTAGTTCATTCATTTAGCCCAAGACTTGCCTAAGGACCAGCATGCATATGTACCAGTAGGATCATACCATGGTTGTGTGCTCTGCTTGTCATATCATCTGCTGATGCCCATTCCTCTGCCCTGATTGCATCTGCTTACCTATAATCTTATTTGTCCTGTTCAAAGATGTATGATTGTATGAGAAATGAAATGTCTAGCATGTTTAGTCTGGTCGTCAGGAAACCAGTCAGGATAATGAGGCCAAAGTTCATGTATGTTGTCCTAGACAAATACTTGTATCATAACTAATAAACAATCCTTTCTGTCACATGATTATATTGGATACTGATGTTTATTCAAGTTGAGAGTCCTCTTTCCTTGTAGTAGCAACCCTGCAAAAAATGATAAATTGTGGTCTGCCTGTTCTCTCAAAAAGTAAAGTTTACAAGGTAATCAGCTAAAGCATTACCTTTCTTGTAAGTATGAGAAATATGAACTTGACACTGCTGCATCATTAGTTTAATATCCTCCACAATGATCCTGATTTAAGGTATGTTTCATGTAGCCTGTAAGATATTCTTCATAATCATTGAATATGTTTCCATGCTTGTAGATTTCTGTATTTCTTCTGCTTGAACTGAGTTATGAGGTTGATGAATATAAAAAAAAACAAGAAAGAATGATATGAATGATATTGTTTCCATTAGCAGCTACATTTTGTTGTGGGCACTGTTACATTGAGCTGGTTGCTGCATATATTTGTTATCTTCTGAGGCATTTAACTATTATGCTTGTTGTTATTATGGCTGTGGTTTGAGGTCACTTGTTGTTACTGTTTGGCTGTTGTTTTTGCTGTTACTTGCTACTACTGTCCCTGCTGCATTTTGATAAGAATTGTTGCCATGTCCAATCACATGTTGTTGCCTTCACTTTAAAACAGATGTTGTTGTAGTTCTGGGCAAGGGCAGATTTTAAAGTAAGCAGTTGTGTTTGCTGCATTTTAACTTAAACCAGTGCCATGTTATTACACCATATTTCACTCATTTGAAAAACATTTATTTATTGTTTAATAGTATGATGCATATAGGACTTTAAACTGAAATATGACTGCTCTTGGTATATAAAATGCATGAGATATACTACAAACCTAGGAAAGAATCCATCAACCCATTAACTTGAGTCTATGTGTTTATTTCATATTATATGTGGGGTTATACATGTAATTGGTCTAAACTTGAGTCTATTCTTTGGAATGATCATAGGTTGATATGTAATTTTTTTTTTTTCATTCTTCCACTGATTTAATCCCTGTTCTTGACAATAATACTGTAGAAGACCACCTAGTACTGCAAATATTTCAAATGTTAGGTACTATAAGTATGTAGCGACTTTAATTGCCCAGAGTTGGTTCAAGTTAGTTAGGATTTCTATTGTCATGACTGACTAAGCAATGAAGATCATCTGTGTGTTCATTTTATTGTGATAAGAACTAGATACATCACCCCCAACATTTGAGGATGAATGTTTCTAAGGGGGAGAGGATGTAACACCCCGAACTTGCGGGTAACGGTTGAACATGTAAACGTAGGCAAGTGGACCCGGACTTGGAAAGTTATGTTGTACTCGCATATACTAATAAGAAATTAGTATATAAAAAACGTGGTCCCGAAATAATTTTGGATTTGATAAGTGCGATGGCGGGGAGTAATAATAATAATTTTATATCCCCAAGGAGATTATAGACTAGTGCCATATTACGGGGATTATGACATTAAGTATAAGAGGATTTTATAAGTCATCGGGATTTAAGTGAATTAGAATCGAGAATTTAGTTGCGTGTATAATTAATTAATTGTGGGATTAATTAATTATAAGCGGAGGACCAAATTCAATAGAATTATATGTTGCCTTATAACATACGATTGGGGTGATTTAGTCTAACAATCGATCGCTGGCAGCTTTAGAGCTTCATCAGTATCCACATGCACCCTTCTCTTCTACTAAAAGTCTTCACCTTCATATGATTCTGAAGAAATTCTTCCATAGAAAAGCATTTGCCACACTTCAATTAGAAGGGATGAGTCTCTATTGATAATCGCTGGAAGTTCTCGACCAAATTGGGGATTCCTGTAAGATTCTGCGGGATAAATTCAAAGCATTCTAAACTTTAATTCCAGTAGAACCGAAGCCTTAAACAAGCCTAGAGACTCAGAAGCTAAGCAAGAACCTTGAATTCGAAAAGATTCTGGCGTGAATCGATTTTGGGTTCTGCTGTTTCTGCTTGTCGAAAATTGATTTGGGCGAAAGGTTTTCCAACGATTCTCATCGCTATGTCTAACAGAGGTAATCTTTCTTATTCCTGAGTTTATACGGATTTTAGAACATGATTCTTACTAGTTTTAAGATGATTATCGAAAATGCTAAGTTTGGGTTAGGTATTGTCGGGACTGTTGTAGTTGTAACGTGCTAGGGTTGCATGTGAAATTATTGTACTATTTTGTATATTATAACAGTAAAAAGAAGAATTAAGAAGAGATGATTGTATGGTTATATGCATGGGCTTCGACATAGAAAAAGTATAGATTCTACGCGTACAAGATGTTCGCTAGAATGTCTCAATGAATCTGTTTCTAGTATATTGATTTGATTATGATTTAAATCATCCATGTGATGTAGATAATCATTCATAGAGCATACAAGGACCCGCAGAACTTAGATAATTTCGACAACAAGGTATGTAAAGCTCTTTCTTTCTTTGGCATAATTCTATGTGCGAAACATAACCATCGTGTTGCTACATAAATTACTCTACTCTTAGTAGTTAGGAATGATCAAGTCATTGACTCCTATGTTGAAAGAATGTTCAAGTATGTTTCTAAGACCTTAATAAGGCACACCGGAAAAGATGTTGACGTTCCCAATGTTAACCAAGGGTGTAAAGGATATTATGCCACTCCGGATGTTTTATTATTATTCATGCATTGCATTCATATGTTACCCTGGACCACTTGTGCTATGCACACTACTATATAGTAAATATTGTATATATGTAGGGGATATGAGGAAAGGGAAAAAGGCGTTATATACGCACACCACCTGCAGCTGGTACAGACTATCACAAAAAGAGCCCGAAGAGGCCAACATGATGTGATGATGTGATGCCCTTGTGTGGCGATGTAACCTGAGGCCCACAAAGGCGGTTATGGGAGGATTCCTGTGTGGACATTAGTATACCGCATTTGCATCACGCATACATTCATTAATTATTATATGGTATAATGCCACAGAGGCTCTTATGGTAAGGAAGATGCCCGATGAGGCTGATGTATATGGAAACTGCATTGTGCATAACATTTAGGCATATGTATTAGGGCCTTCAGAGGCATTTACTGATATTCAGTTGTTTATGTTTTAGACTTTGATATATCTCTGCTATGTTGTTTCTTATGTCTGACATACTCAGTACATCAGTCGTACTAAAGTCCCTTTTGCCGGGGGACGCTGCATTTTATGCCCGCAGGTTCATATTGAGAGAGTGACGGTTCGCACTAGTAGTTTGCTGGTTCAGCTGTTATTTGGAGCACTCTATTCATTTCGGAGCTGCGGTCTGGTCGCGGTATATTTTACTCTTTAGAGGCTTGTAGATAGGTGTCCTATGGTTAGTTGTCATGTAAGGCCTTGTCGGCCTTGGTATATAAATGGATAAGTTGGGGATTTTGGGTTGAAACTTTATATAATCTATCACGGCTCAGTCCGTGTTTAAATATGATTAAGGGTGGAGTGTATCTGTGGTGTCCGGCGAGTAGGGTCCCGGTGCCCGTCGCGGCCCTCCGGTTTGGGTCGTGACATAGGAAGTCTTAAAATATGAAAATATATATACTTTCTCAAAATGAGGGGTTGAGTTGTTATACAGTAAATAAACTAAGCTCATTTTGTGCATGTATGATTTTGTTGGGTTCAAAACACATAAGTAAGGCACAACGAAAGTTTAAAATTTTGTTTCTTACTTACCCCAACAACTTTTCTGGTATGGTTATACAACAATCAAACCAGTAACATAAAGCATAATACTTACATGTTATAGTATCTGGATTCTTTATTTACTATAAGGTTGACACGCGGTTGCCCTTTCGATTGCAACTCCAATCTTCAATGTATTTCTCATTCGAAAAGCTAGGAAATCCGGCAGAGGTTTGAGAGAGTATTTTAATTCTAAGTCTCTAAGGCTTAGAGTGATAATATGAAAATTCAGTGTCTTGAATAATGAAGAGAATTCCACTATTTATAGGTGAAAATTAGGTCAAACCGGATTAGGGTTTGACCTTGGGCCTGACCCAAAAATCGAGACAGAAGCGCAGCAGCCCTAGGGTATGGGCGCCGCGGCCCTCGACATGTTTCTGCACTGTCTCGATTAATTTTATGTGCATTCTTAATTAAATCCAAAATCCAATTTTGACTTAATTAAAATAATCATTATTCATTTAAATATCTCGATTCTAAATCGAATATTTAATTACTCTCTCAATACATGTTTAGATCGAAAGGACAATCGACATAGTGTGACCCTACATGCCTTCTCATATCGACATTAATCAAATTAAGGTCTACACGAAACTCTTAGACGGCGCCGGAAGACAAACTCATTATGTGAAGTACGTTTATGCGAATCCAGTAAACTTAACTTTATGTGGTAAGATAAAATCCTTTCATTCACGACACACCCGATCAAGCTTAGGATTTGTCAAATGTCTATCCAAATAGCTTAATCATTGTATCTCATCTATATTAGTTGACAACTAGACCATATTCTAAATACGTCTATTGTGTTGGCCAACGACTTAGTCAACCTAATATCACTGAGAACCTGAGTGTTCTCTTGAATACACATTCGAGGAATGAATCCTAATCTTGGCTCAACTACCACCTTTAATCCACATCGTAATGTACCCAATACAAGTTGTATCTCAACCTATAAGGCATTTGAGCTTAGGACGGGATCAAAGTACATTACTTTATAGACAGGGCGCGTATTAACCTCAAGTCTAAGGACTTCTATCTCCCACACGCTGATCATACTTTAGACAAGTATAACAAACAGTATATCAGCAGGGTATACCAATACTTCCAAAGTATTCATGTGTCCATCACGAGTAGCCATTACTCGTAGCAGGTGAGACATACTACATCCTCTAAGGATGTGATGCAGACCACATGTCGACTTATCACATATCATCGATATCCTATTCTCGATGATCATTAGTCGAGGCTATTTTAAGAGCTACATTATAATATTAATATCTCACACTATTAATAACAGCGTAATCTCCAGGGATGCATATTATAGAATATTACAAACAATCAATTAATAATCTAATAATTGCAAATGCCAAAATATTAATCTCCATTAATAATAATACAAATGTGTATAAAGTACATTTGTCCTAATACATATTGTCTCTAGGACATAAAGATACTTTCAATCTCTCACTTGGCCTAGAGCCAATCTCCAACATATCTAATGCCCATATTCTCAAAATGACCATTATGCTTGACTAATCTTAATGGTTTAGTGAATGGGTCAGTTAGATTATCGTCTGTGGGAACATAGTCTAATCTAATCTCTTCAGTCTCCACCATCTCCCTGAGTATGTGATACTTCTTTGGTATATGCTTGTTTCTGTTGGTTGATTTTGGTTCCTTAGCTTGTGCAATCGCACCAGTGTTGTCACAATAAATCGTTATTGGACAAGTGGCACTTGGTACAACCCCCAGTTCCTTCAGGAACTCAGATATCGTGACGGCTTCTTTACCAATTTTCAATCCAGCAATGTACTCAGCTTCTGTTGTCGAATCAGCAGTTGTAGCTTGCTTGGAACTTTTCCAACTCACTATTTTGCCATTGAAAATGAAGGCATATCTAGACTGAGATTTGAAGTCATCAAGATCTGTCTAGAAGCTAGCATCAGTGTACCTAGTACATACCAGCTTCTCTTGTCCACCATAGACTAAGAAATATTCTTTAGTTCGTCTAAGATACTTAAGAATACTCTTGACTGTTTTCCAGTGTTCCCCAGGATTCAGCTAGAATTTACAAGTCATACTAAGTGTATGGGCCACATCTGGCCTCGTACAGATCATGGCATACATGATAGATCCTATAGCTGAAGCATATGAGATTTTTTTCATGCGTTCAAGTTCTGTAACAGTAGAAGGACTATCTTTCTTTGATAACTTGATCCCTTGACCCATAGGAAGATTTCCCTTCTTGGAGTTTTCCATAGAGAATCGTCTTAGCACTTTGTCTATGTATGTGGACTGTGATAGCCCCAACAATCTATTAGGTCTATCTCTATAGATCCTAATTCCAATAATGTAGCAGGCTTCACCCAAGTCCTTCATCATGAAGATGCTGGATAACCATTCCTTGACTGATTGCATGAGAGTCTTATTATCTCCCATTATTAATATGTCATCTACATATATAACAATTAAGACAATACTCCGTTCATTGCACTTACTATAAACGCATGGATCTTCTTTGCTTCTAACATAGTCAAACGATTTGACTACTTTGTCAAAGCAAATATTTCAACTCCTAGAGGCTTGCTTAAATCCATAAATGGACTTTTGTAGCTTGCATACTGTTTTGGGCTTAGTCTTAGATGTAAAACCCTCAGGTTGTATCATATACACCTCCTCAATTAAGTTACCATTGAGGAAAGCAATTTTAACATCCATTTGCCAAATATCATAATCGTAGTATGCGGCTATTGCAAGCAAAATTCGAATGGACTTAATCTTCGCAACAGGTGAAAAGGTTTCATCATAATCGACCCCAGGCCGTTGATTATAACCTTTAGCCACCAATCTTGCCTTATAAGTCTGTACCTTGCCATATGCATCAATCTTCTTCTTGAAGACCCATTTGCATCCTATGGGTCTAACCCATGTTGGCAAATCAACCAAGTTCCAAACTTGATTGATGTACATCGAGTCCATCTCAGATTTCATGGCTTCTTGACATCTCTGCGAATCAATGTCTAACATAGCTTCATTGTAGGTTGTAGGTTCATCGTCATCAGGAATATCTATCTCATTGTGTGTTTCAACAAGGAGATTAAGTCTTTTAGGCGGACGATGAGTCCTAGTGGTCCTACGGAGTTGATTATTCTGCGTTTCAGTATTTGTTGCATTCTGATTGTGAGAAGGTGTTTGTGTGTTGGATAATCCATCACCTTGAGAGCTTTCAGGAATGTCATTTTCATGTATTTCCTGAATGGAATGATGTACAACCATTGTATCATCTTCCATTAGTTGTGTATAAGAGCCTTGTATTTCTGCACTATCTCTCACGGCACTCCCACTGGCTGAAAGGCGTACTCTAAGTACTCAATCTTCACCAAACACTCCCATTGAATTCTTGTCTAGGTCTTTTGACAAGGGTTTAACTTATGTGTTATCTTGTGGTTCTTGAATTTCTTCAAGTTCTATCTCATCGCAGCTCTGTTCCTTGTAGACATATTCTTCTTCAAGGAAAGTTGCATTTCTGGAAACAATGACCTTATGTTCTTCAGAAAGTTAGAAATAGTATCCCTTAGTTTCATTTGGATACCCCACAAAATAATATTTCTCACTTTTAGATTCCAACTTGTCAGTAAGCATCTTCTTTACATATACCCCCAGGGTCGCATGTGTTTAAGTGCTGGCTTCTTGCCATTCCATATCTCATATGGAGTTCTCTCTACTGATTTTGAAGGACCCTTGTTCAGAATATAAATTGAGCTTTGCAATGCATAGCCCAAAAGGTATGTTAGTAGAGCTGAGAAACTCATCATGGATCTAACCATATCTAATAGGGTTCGATTTCTCCTTTCAGCAACACCATTCATCTGTGGCATTCCAGGAGGTGTCCATTGTGATTGGACTCCATGAAGCTTCAATAATCCAGAAATTCTTTACTTAAGTATTCACCTCCTCGATCTGATCGAAGTGTCTTGATACTTGTTTCAAGTTGCTTCTCTACTTCTGACTTGTACTCCTTGAATTTCTCAAAGGCTTCAGACTTATGTTTTATAAGATACGCATGCCCAAACCTTGTGAAATCATCTGTAAAAGTGATGAAGTAAGAGAATCCTCCCTTAGCTTAAGGTGAAAATGGCCCACATTCAGTATGGACCAACTCAAGTACCTCTTTGGTTCGCACCACTTTCCCAGAAAGTGGCTTGTTGGTCATATTTCCTCTCAAGCAAGATTCACAATTACCATAGGACTTTAAGTCAAATGGTTCCAAGTAGTCTAACTTTCTTAATATTGCCATCATTGATTCATTGATGTGACCAAGTCTACAGTGCCATAAGTAGGTGGGGTTTCTTGGATTACTTATCTCAGCTCATTTATTTTGCACATTAAAAATTTCACGACTATAGTTGAAAATATACAATCCATCCACAAGAGAAGCATTTCCACAAATAAAACCATTAAAAGACAGTACATAACTGCCATTGGCAATAAATGAGGAAAACCCCTCAATGTCTAACATTGGGATAGAAATGATATTCCTCGTTAATGAGGGAACAAAATAACAATTATTTAGTTCTAAACAAAAGCCTGAAGGTAAATTTAGTCTATAAGTTCCCACGCGTTCAGCATTTACTCGTGCTCCATTTCCAACGCGCAGGTCTACCTCCCAAGGTCCAACCTTTCTGCTATTAATTAGGCCCTGCACATTACTACAAATATGTGAGCCACAAGCGGTATCCAATACCCAGCAGTGGGAGTTACTTATAGACATATTTATTTCAATGACAAACATACCAGTAGAGGTGGAAGCACTTAGTGCTTTGCCTCTTCTTGGAGCTGTGTAGTCCTTCTTTAGAACATGTGTTGACACTTGACCCCCATCGTTCAGCTTACACTTGAAAAGGTCCCTCAACAGTTCATACTCCATTGTCTGAGAATGTGAGTCATAGAGACTCTTCAAGTGTTCCAGCATTTCATTGGAGCCCATATTTTTATGTTGCCTATGTAACTCCAAGGTCATAGAGGACAACATTACACATTGTGCCGAGGTAGCATCGTCTAGATATTTCTGATAAGCCACCTTATCAAACATGACATACTTAGCAGAATCTTCAGCAGGGACTGTGGGGAACATTGTGTCTAACACATACTCAATTCTTTCTAGTCTTAACACCAATCGCAGTTTCATAACCAGTCAGGGTAATTTGATCCAGTCAACTTGTTTGTCTCGACCAACATTTTCAGTGATAGATTTGACATTTTATACTACTGAAGAAACAAATAGACTTGAAATTAAAGTCTAATATAATTTCTATTGAACTCATTCGTTAACTAATTAACATGGCATTTAGTTTAATTAGCTCACACTATTTTAACATACTCTTCGACCCCATGGAAGAATACAGACTCATATCAAATATGGTCATAATGGGTCATGATCCATGTTCATGCTATCTCCGCGTTTGTTGTGGCTGATAACTTCAACAACACAACCTGGTAGGTCTCTAAATCAATTACAAATAATTCGTAACTCATGTTTGACCGAATGTTCTAAACAATCAATTTGCGTCCCTCGGCTTGTCAGACACTGTGGCGCCAAGACAGCCTAGCAAGTCAACCCCGTTATGTGACTGCAATTATGTATCTAAGTGAGTTTTGCCTTATAGAGCAAACAATGTGGTGTAAATACTCATGAAGGTTTATCACCCACTTCTACATTTAACATGCATCTATGAAAGAGTCTGACTCCTCGTAGACTTAGAGAAAATGTTATGGCATAAATACTTATCTCGCTGAAAAGGATTTTGCACTACAATCAATTATAACAGATGACGCGTTCATCTTAAATGAGACTTGTATTAAAATTTTAGGGAATGTTTTAATTCAGGGTTTTAACCAAAATCAACTCTTTTACGCCATATCCAATATGACATCTTAACATCATATAAAATTAATGACACATATAGTTGGGAACCGTCAACCCAATATGCATGATATAAGATGATTTAATCAAATATTGGGCATCGCCTGTCCAGACAGTTATAACGGACTCTATTCTAGAAATGTAAATGACAAACATTTTGACATTTAACACATAAACAGTATACTTATCAATTATACTGTATAATAATAATCTTGGGTGAAACATTCTGAACTCTGAATTTTTTTTTTGTTTCTGGACAGGTGGGGGATGCGACGCTAATCATTAGAGCTGCGGCGCCACTGAGGTAGAAGCCTTTCGGCTTCTGCAAAATGCATTAGCGCTGCGGCGCTCTACCATGGAGTCGCGGCGCTGCAAGGGCAGAAACATTTCTGCTTCTGCAATTGCATTAGCACCGCGGCGCTGCAAGTGCAGAAACATTTCTGTTTCTGCAATTGTATTAGCGTCGCGACACTCCACCATGGAGCCGCGGCGCTGCAGAGGTAGAAACATTTCTACTTCTGCAAATGCATTAGCATCGCGACGCTCCACCATGGAGTTGCGGCGCCTATTGTCCAGTGAGTCCAAGTTTTGAAATGAAGCATTAGCGCCGCGGAGCTCCACCATAGAGTCGCGTCACCGCCTTGAAACCGTAGCAAGCGTCGCGGCGCCCTACCATAGGGTCGCGACGCCGATTTCCTGACAAACGTTTCTGTGTTGATTTTTCAAAATCGTTCAACCCCTAAATCCAATTTAGGGATCAATTCACAGGTCCTTTATCATCACCCACCATTATCAATAACGCCCATATCGACCATCATCCGTTCTTACCCGTTCTTAGCCGTGCACCGTGCAATGAGCCGGACAACGCACTTTTGGCTTGGTTCGAGTTAGAGCGGAATGACTTCCTCGAGTTAGCGTATGAGATAATTTAGGGTGATATCGAAAGGTCAACATTCGTTCAAGACATATAGGATTTCAAGAAACCTCGTTTTAATCCAATTTTATGTTTAACCATATTATTATTTTATTCAATTGTTATATAACCATTGAACCAGCCTGAGCTCCGATACCACTGTAGGAATTTTGTTGGGTTCAAAACACATAAGTAAGGCACAGTGGAAGTTTAAAATTTTGTTTCTTACTAACCCCAACAACTTTTCTGGTATAGTTATACAACAATCAAACCTGTAACATAAAGCATAATACTTACAGGTTATAGTATCTGAAATCTTTATCTAATATAAGATTGACACGCGGTTGCCCTTCCGATTGCAAGCTCCAAGCTTTAATGTATTTCTCTTTCGAAAAGCTAGGAAATCCGGCAGAGGTTTGAGAGAGTATTTTAATTCTAAGTCTCTAAGGCTTAGAGTGATAATCTGAAAATTTAGTGTCTTGAATAATGAAGAGAATGCCACTATTTATAGGTGAAAATTAGGTCAAACTGGATTAGGGTTTGACCTTGGGCCTGACCCAAAAATCGAGGCAGAGGCGTCGCGGCCTTAGGGTATGGCACCGCGGCGCTCGACGTGTTTCTGCATTGTCTCGATTAATTTTATGCGCATTCTTAATTAAATCCAAAATCCAATTTTGACTTAATTAAAATAATCATTATTCATTTAAATATCTCGATTCTAAATCGAACATTTAATTACTCTCTCAATACATCCTTAGATCGAAAGGACAATCGACATAGTGTGACCCTACATGCTTTCTCATATCGACATTAATCAAATTAAGGTCTACGCAGAACTCCTAGACGGTGCCGGAAGATGAACTCAATATGTGAAGTACGTTTACGCGAATCCAGTAAACTTAACTTTATGTGGTAAGATAAAATCCTTTCATTCACGACACACCCGATCAAGCTTAGGATTTGTCAAGTGTCTATCCAAATGGCTTAATCATTGTATATCATCTATATTAGCTGACAACTAGATCATATTCTAAATACGTCTATTGTGTTAGCCAATGACTTAGTCAACCTAATATCACTGAGAATCTGAGTGTTCTCTCGAATATACATTCGAGGAATGAATCCTAATTTTGGCTCAACTACCACCTTTAATCCACATCGTAATGTACCCAATACAAGCCGTATCTCAACCTATAAGGCATTTGAGCTTAGGACGAGATCAAAGTACATTACTTTGTAGACAGGGCGCGTATTGACCTCAAGTCTAAGGACTTCTATCTCCCACACGTTGATCATACTTTAGACAAGTATAACAAACAGTATATCAGCAGGGTATACCAATACTTCCAAAGTATCCATGTGTCCATCACGAGTAGCCATTACTCGTAGCAGGTGAGACATACTACATCCTCTAAGGATGTCATGCAGGCCACATGTCGACTTATCACATATCATCGATATCCTATTCTCGATGATCATTAGTCGAGGCTATTTTAAGAGCTACGTTATAATATTAATATCTCACACTATTAATAACAGCGTAACCTCCAGGGATGCATATTATAGAATATTACAAACAATCAATTAATAATTTAATAATTGCAAATGTCAAATTATTAATCTCCATTAATAATAATACGAATGTGTATAAAGTACATTTGTCCTAATACAGATTGTCTCTAGGACATAAATATACTTTTTGCACTCTCCTATAATAAAGTATTGACAAGCTATCAATCGTCTCCTTTGATATCTCAAACATATAAAAAAGTCTTCACTTACAACTTTTTTCGATGCCGACTGAGCTGGAAACTATGATGATCATATGTTTACATCTGCCTACTTATTCTTTCTTGGGTCTAATGATCATATCAGTTGGTCCTCCAAAAAGAAATGCACATTTGCTTGATCCTCTACTAAAGTAGAGTATAAGGCAATGACAACTACTATAGCGGAGATAAATTAACTGACCAACCTCCTGCGAGAAATTTCCTTTTTTATACTCAAAGTGTCTATCATATATTGTGACATTTTGGTGCGATATACCTTTGTAAAAAATCTATTTTTCATAGTAAGATGAAGTACGTGACCATTGACATTCAGTCTGCTTGTGACCATTGACATGCACATTTTCTAAAAACAGATTTACAAGATTGGCCTCCTTCCAATCCAAGACATATCTCGATAAATCTTTCTAGATTGCTCACTTCGCTATTTGGATTATTATTAGGAGTCGTTTCCTGATATTTAGCTAGTTTAAACTCGTCTGTATATCTCCCAATATTTATCCCTTGTATCTATCTATCTATTCACCTTCACCATGTTGTAAGCTGGATATATCGTGTCAACTTATGAATGAATACACAAACTCTACATACTTCCTTGTATCTCTTTACTTAGTTAATGTATCAGCTATAATAGACGAGCCAAAAATGTTTGCTATTCTCTTGTGAGATTAAACATAATGGGTTTCGAGAATGTCAACAGCTTAACTTTATGAATCACTTTATTAAAATTATATATGATTTTAATTTTTTCGTTAGGAATGGTTCGATCATGAAAAATCATACATAAAATTAGGATTAGCTAGAATATAATCAAAATCTCTTTTATGTATTTCTATGAGCTGGACATGTAGGGTGTGAAAAAAGTTATGAGTTGATCAAAATCAGAATATAAGGTATGTTTTGCATTGATAAGAGTACCATATGTCACTCTTTCGTTCATGATTATATAGTTGAACAAAGAGAGATACTACATGTCCACTAGATATAATCATTTACTAAAGATAACTTCAAAAGTTTTCCTTGTAAAATCGTGATGTATTCACTAATTGTTATTTTTTACATTTATATGAGTAAATGTTGATTGATAGCTAGGAAGCATCAAAGATGTAATTCTGACAAATTTCTCATGCTTGTATTGATCCTCCAATTTATGGCGATTTCGGGAATATATGATATAGTGGTGTGTCGGAATACAAGGTGCTTGAGTTATTGAAGCTGAACATTTCTGCAACTCAAGATACATATTTTCTACATACATGATGATACGAGTCATTCAAAATATTTTACATTGACAAATGAATAAAGCACAAACACAAATAACTATATTGGACTGTATCGACTCATTAATGCTTTGAGTCTCTTTACTTACATACTTTTGAATCTCTATAGTTACTTTTATTTGGAAAAGGGTTACATATACCCCTGAACTATGAAATATAGTTCATTGATACCCTTTGTTATACTTTTAGGCCACTTGTACCACTACCGTTATAGTATTGGTCAAATATACCCTTAAATGAGACGGTGAGTCACGTGTCACCATCCCACTTATTCGCCCATTTTCACCCTTTAATCATAATCCTAATTAAAAAAACTCACCCAAACTCTGAAAGAAATAATTCCCTTGATTATTTTCATTAATTGAAAGGCTATATATACAAGTTACATATTTCCATAATAGGAAAATCATTTTCCTATTCTACTTCTAAATCCTTATTCTACCATAATTCTAACTATACAATTATGGTAAGTGTATAACACTAATTAAGGTATCCTTTTCCTTACAATATACTATAAATATATATACCATATATACAATATTATTTTGTACTTATTTTGGCCGAGATGGGCTGAGAGGCCCACTTTCGAGGCCCTAAGAGAGCCTCTGTTTCTTCTTCTTGTTCTTTGGCCGAAGGCCTCGCCGAGGCCCAAGCGACCCTACCTTTCTTCTTCTTTGCTGCCGCCGGTCAAGGCCCACCGCCGAGGCCCAAGCGCCCATCGTTCTCTTTGCCCACCCACCGCCAGTCCCCATTTGTATATATGTGATAGACACTGCTGTATATTCAGTGTATATCACATGTATATTGCTTTGTTTAACACACCCCCGCAGTCATAGCGGGCGGTTTTTGAACGTTAAGACTGTCCCTAAAATCTTCAAAGAGAACCGATGGTAGACCCTTTGTAAAGATGTCTGCAATTTGATAACGAGACAGGACATGGCATACGCGAACTTGACCCTTTGCAATCTTTTCACGGACAAAGTGAATGTCCATTTCGATATGTTTGGTGCGCTGGTGTTGGACTGGGTTACCTGAAAGGTAGATGGCACTAATGTTATCGCAATATACCAAGGTTGCCTTCTGAATGGAACAATGAAGCTCCAAAAGTAAATTACGTAGCCAACATGACTCGGAGACCACATTCGCTACCCCTCGATATTCTGCCTCTGCAGTGGAGCGTGACAGAGTTGCTTGACGCTTTGCCGACCATAAGACCAAGTTGTTGCCAAGGAACATACAGTAGCCAGAAGTCGGCCGTTTGGTGTCGGGACAACCACCCCAATCAGCATCCGTGTAAGAGACAAGTGTGGATGTAGATGAAGGATACAAGTGCAACCCATAGTCCAGTGTCCCCTGTATATACCGAATGATGTGTTTGATTGCATTCATGTGCTCAACTCTGGGATCATGCATGAATAAACACACCTGCTGAACCGCATATGTAATATCCGGTCTGGTAAAGGTAAGATACTGGAGGGCCCCTGCCAGACTGCGATAGCGAGTCGGGTCCTCGTATGGTGCACCTGCTGTGGCACTTAGCTTTGGGTTTGCATCAACTGGCGTGGAAGTGGACTTACAGGATGACATCCCAACCCTCTCGATGATCTCAAAGAAGATACTTCCGCTGAGATGTAAACAAGCCACCTGAATGACGTTTGACGGCAATCCCCAAAAAATAACTCAACGGCCCTAAGTCCTTCATAGCAAATTCAGAACTGAGCATGGTCATGATAGACTGACGCAAAGCATCGGAGGAGGCAGTCAAGATGATATCATCCACATATAACAGAATATAGGCCAATGACGAACCACGGCGGTAGATGAACAAAGAATTATTTGACCTGATGTGTGTGAACCCAATAGTCGAAACAAAATCAGCAAATCGTGTATACCAGGCACGTGGAGACTGCTTAAGCCCATATAATGACTTCTTCAACAAACAGACATGATGAGGGCGGTTGGGATCCCTGAAACCCAACGGCTGATGCATATAGACTGTTTCCTTGAGATCTCCATGTAGAAAAGCATTCTTGACATCTAACTGATGAATCGGCCAAGTCTTTGAAAGAGCCAAGCTAAGTACAGTGTGAATGGTAGCCGGTTTGACCACCGGACTAAACGTCTCACCACAATCAATACCAACCTGCTGAGTCTTACCATCACCAACAAGTCGCGCCTTATGCCGAGCAAAGGACCCATCTGAATTCTCCTTATGAGCAAAAATCCACATAGACCTGATAATATTAATACCATATGGATGGGGCACCAACTCCCACGTCTTATTATCAATAAGAGCATTATATTCATCAGTCATAGCAATTTTTCAATTAGGGTCATTTAATGCGGACACAGGATTGCGGGGCAAGGGGGATTTAGAGACATCAGAATGTAAATTAAAATGTCTTTTAGGTGTAAAAATACCCCGATGACTACGAGTGACCGTTCTATGACTCGAGGAAGAATTAAGAAAATTTTGGGAATTTTCTGGGCTCGGGACGGGTGGCCCGACAAGCGGATGGGCTGTTGGCCCAAATCGATAATTCTTTGGAATCGGCTCTGGACCAGTTCAGGTGCTGGGCCAGCCCAATAGTTGGAACTATTCCAGTGGTTGTATTTTTACGGGCGTGGCAGATCTTGTGGGGCCGTGAGCGATGGGCTGGAGGATTTTAGATGCACGGAGATGTCCGAAAAATTCCGAATAATATACGGGGATATTTGGTCATCCAAAAAATTATACGACTTACGTTCGGGAGTATGAACTTTCGTAAATGGGAATTGAGTTTCATCAAAAATGACATGGCGATTGATTATGATTTTTTTGGAGGATAAATCAAAACACTTATAACCACGATGATTTGACAGATAACTCAAAAACACACACGGGGTAGACCGAGCCTGAAGTTTGTTAATTGTGGTGGATGGGAATAGCGGATAACACAAGCGCCCAAAAATCCGAAGGTGAGAATAAGACGGGTTCTTATTATATAAGATTTTGAGAGGGGAAGAATATGTCAGATCTTTAGACGGAATTATGTTAAGAAGGTAAGTGGCCATTTGTAGAGCATGATGCCAAAAATATGGAGGTATGGAGGCATGGATTAGGAGAGTTCGGACAATGTTATTTATGGAACGAATTTTGCGTTCGGCTTTCCCATTTTGTGAAGATGTATGAAGACATGAAAAACGAAAATTTATCTCATGAGTAGCACAAAATTCTCAAAACTCCCTATTGTCATACTCTTTCCCATTATCACATTGAATATTTTTTATTTCTCTTTCGAATTAAGTACGAATGAACGCTCTAAATTTTATGAAGACGGAAAACACTTGTGATTTGTTCGCAATTGGAAACGTCCATAAAAATCTAGAATAATCATCTAAAAAGAGAACATAATATCGATGACCCATTGAACTAAGAACAGGAGATGTCCATAAGTCGCTATGAATAATGTCATATGGCATAGAAGTATGAGAATTGGAGTCTACAAATGGCAACTTAACAATTTTTCCTAATGAACAAGACTGACAAATTGGAGTACGACTCGTACCCTTACAAGAAATAAAGCTATTTTTATCTAAGGCTGATAAAATAGAAGATCCCGGATGACCCAGACGAGCATGCCACATGGATGGTGAGATGGCTGCAAAAGCTGATGGCAAGGCTGGACTCGATGGACTGAACCCGGGCATGATAGGATACAGATCCCCCCTACTATCACACCTCATGAGATGACTCCCCGTCTTGAAATCCTTCACAGAGAAACCGAAATGATCAAATTCAACAGAAACAGAATTGTCATTTGTGAACTTTCGGACAGACACTAAATTTTTAATCAATTTAGGAGCATGTAAAGTATTTTTCAAGAGGAGAGGTGGATTGGGAGAAGATAACGTTTTCTGACCATACCCTAGAATTGGAATAGAACTGTCATTACCCACAATTATTCCCCGAGGGGTGCTCAAATTGTGATAAGATGAGAGAGTACCTGATTCGAAAGTCATGTGAGTAGTGGCCCCGGTGTCCATGTACCAATTTGGGTCCGGTTGAGTCAATCCCAACGTGTGCATCGCGGCCTCGATATCGGTCTGAGTTGGGCCTGCTGTATGATGGGCTTGCGGAGGTCTGGGCCCAAGGACTCCTGGCCGTGCTGGAACTGGGCTGTTACCGCTATGGGTGCCGTTCTTTGGGCCATCGCCGATGGGCCGCCAATCTTTGGGTATTGGGCCTGGGTGTTGGCCACCAGCTGGCGTGGCGGCTGGAGGTGCGGGTGCCACGCCACTAGCCCAGCGCTTTGGGCCCACGGTGGTGGTGGCCCACTGTATCCTGGATGGGACCCACCGTCTGCTTGTTGTTCACCAGAACCGCCACCAGAGCCGCCTCATTTGCCCCCGCGGTTTTTGTTACTTTTGCGATTATTCTTGCCGCCACCATTATTATGGTTTTGGCCCGAATTATTAACAAAACCCGAAGAACTAGGAGAGGATGCCACCATGACAACTGGGCTTGCTCCGGTAGCCGCCTTTTTAGCCAAACCGGCTTCTTCCAACGTCAGCATGGAGCGGGCTTGATGAAAGTCGGAAAGAGGGTTGCTTTGGCGAAGGAGAGTTGCAGCGCCATTATAGGCCTCCAAAGCCCGGCAACCAATCAGTAGAACTAGACGATTATTTGTTACTGGTGCGCCAACATTACGGAGTTGATCCGCCAATTCCTTTAGTTTCTTGCAATATGCAGAAACGTTCGGAAATACGTCCATTCGAACGAGAGAGAATTCCTGCTCGAGTGTGACGATACGAGAATGTTGGTTGTCTTGGAATATGTTACGCAATCTATTCCATGCAGCCATAGCCGTGGTATCGGGCTCCATAATCGTCTGTAGAAGGTCCACTGAAATAGTGGCGTATATCCACCGAAGAACGGTAGCATCAAGTGTAATCCATACCTCAGGATCCTCCGCAGGAAGGGGTCTAGCGGGAGGAATGATGTGATGAAGAACTTGATAAGAGATAGCGTGAATTTTAAACAACTCCGCCCACGTTGCATATTGAACGTTTTCCATCTCAAGGACAATAGGGACACTGAGCTTGATATTGGAAACCGTGAGGGCAGGGTGAAAATTGTTCTTAGACATATTTGAAAGAACAAGGAAGGAGGTTAAATTTAAGAGAGGTTTTTTTTAGAGCGGAAGACGAGATATTTGGAGAGAAAACCCGAGGGAGGGGGGGTTCTCGGCCAAAGAGGCAAAAGTTTGAGAGAAGAAAACTTTTGTTTAGACCTAGTCTCTTGATACCATGAAATAAATAATCCCCTTGATTATTTTCATTAATTGAAAGGCTATATATACAAGTTACATA
Source organism: Anisodus acutangulus (assembly GCA_029783415.1). NCBI lineage: Eukaryota > Viridiplantae > Streptophyta > Magnoliopsida > Solanales > Solanaceae > Anisodus > Anisodus acutangulus. Next base: position 27,865,461 of record CM056494.1, read on the forward strand.
TTTCCATAATAGGGAAATCCTTTTCCTATTCTACTTCTAAATCCTTATTCTACCATAATTCTAACTATACAATTATGGTAAGTGTATAACACTAATTAAGGTATCCTTTTCCTTACAATATACTACAAATATATATACCATATATACAATATTATTTTGTACTTATTTTGGCCGAGATGGGCTGAGAGGCCCACTTCCGAGGCCCTAAGAGAGCCTCTGTTTCTTGATCTTTGTCGTGGCGAAGGCCCACCGCCGAGGCCCAAGCGACCCTACCTTTCTTCTTCTTTGTTCTTGGCCGAAGGCCCATCGCCGAGGCAAGCGGCCTTGTTCTCTTCTTTGCCAGTCCACGCCTTGATCCATCGCTTTGTATATATGTGATATACACTGCTGTATATTCAGTGTATATCACATGTATATTGCTTTGTTTAACAAACTCGACCCGATTTAATTAAACCCATCCGGATCTAACCCGGTTCTCTTCGTTAACCCCCAATTTTTTTACCCAAATCTTTCTCACCCACTATCAGGTAGCGGTGCTGACAGTGCCGTCGGAGGAAACGATGAAGGTACGGCAGAGTAAGGTTGGATAGACGGTGTCGGAGATTTGTTATAGGATTTCGCCGGCGATTGTTGAGAATTAAAAACGACAGGATTTTCCGGCAAAGGAGCTGAGCCTCCATTGATTTGATGTGGAAATTGGGTAGCGAAAAATTGTGGGTTTTGAAAATAAAATCAATATATTTATAAAAACTGTCATGGCACTACACGCAATCGCTGCCAGCGATTTTGATACATCACCGCCGTCCGATGATATCATCGCCGGTGAATGTTGCTTCCATTTTCACCATTTTCATACGCCTGGTGCTTCTTTTTGTGTTCTAAATCACACTAGCTATTTTCTTGATTTCTTCACTATTTACAATTAATTGATTCATTAAAAATCTCAACCTTTTTTCTTCTTCTTGGTTTGTATTAATGTTCTGAAAAAATAGTTTTCTTTTCTCATTTTCCACCACTTTAATTCAGTTTTTGTTTTCTTGATACAAATTGGTATAGGATAAGTAGTAATCAGACTTTCATGCACAAAGTAGTGGTGGCTTTGAAGTGACGGACGTCTTTACAAAAAAGTCATCGGCGATGAGCGGCGGAGGATGGTGGCGCTTGCTGATGAAGAAGACGATGAGGGCTTAGTGTGGGTCCCACATTTGTCATGTGTTTGGTCGGTTGTTTATGAGTTCAATACGGGTAGGGGAAAATCGGGTCGGGTGTGGGTCAAAATGAGGGGTGAGTTTTAATTAAAATTGGGATGTGTTATTTGGTTCTGGAGTTGCCATGTGTATGGCCGTTTAAATTAGGGGCAACTGAACTATAGTATAACGGTAGTGATATAAGTGGCCTAAAAGTATAACGGAGGATATCGGTGAACTATATTTCATAGTTCGGGGTATATATAGCCCTTTTCCGTACTTTTATTACTAGAAAGTTGGAGAAGAAAGAATAAGAAAGATTTGACATTTTTTCTAAATAATGAACGAGTGAGGAATAAGAAAAAGAAAAGAGGGGGGGGGGTGAGGGGGAGGAAGAGGCAGAATTTAGGAAGAGGAATAGTTTCAATTAAAAGATAGAAAAAAGCAAATTATTTCTTCAAGTGATGGAAAAATAAGAAGAAAGTATTAAAAATAAGAGGAATTAAATTTTGAAATCTAATATATTTGGACTTGAGGTCTAAATTTCTTTTATTGTTGATTTGATTCGGGGTATGATGGTCAAACTAATTAATGTTCGGTGTGAATTCGAATAAAGAATGTATTGTTTTAAATAAAATTTAGATATTTATTATCTACATAAAAATATTATAAATTATAATAGTTCAAATTTAAATATTTAAAAAAAATTCTTTCATTATCTAAATAGTACTCCCTCTGTTAATTTTCTTTGATTCCTTATCTAAATAGTACAGTACTTAACTACAGTAAGAACGAAGAGAGGGAGTGGTATTTTTCCGAAGATAGTACTAGTTTTTTGTTACATTAGTAAATCTATCTACGCTACGCGTGGTTGAATAATATTTTTAAAATAATCGATAGGCCAATAATGAATTCAGATTATATATAAATGAAACAATTATAAACAACATACAATAAAGATGATTCAAGAAATGCAAAATAAAAAAAGAAGGTAAAACTAAAATTATACAACTTAGAATTCTATATATAATTAATTACTGTAAGAATAAAAGTATTTGTACTAAAATAGTTTAATCATAGTGCATCATCGAGATTCTTATGAAATCGCAAAATGAGCCATGACAAATTAACATAAAGGAAATGAATATATATATATATATATATATACCAAAATAGAGGGGGTGTATATTTCAATAATTTTTCAATAGAGGGGTATTCCAATAGGTTGTATGTCCTGCTCGGTACTCCCTTCCTGTTATACTTCTCCTTATGTTTAGTCTAAATAATCAATAAGCTATCTCCAGTGAAAATAATAATTTTTTTTTTATATCTGGACTCAGTCCAGTCATGAGTTTTTAACTACTGTTCATCTTTTGGTTACTATTCATCTCTCTGAATACTCTATACTTATTCACTTCTTCTTCTAAACAGTTCATCTCTTCTTTTAAACTTTACCCCTATCATGACAGTCGTCTTTAGCCACACCCAATTTTCAGGCCACAACAGTTCTTCAGCGGACATCAAAAGGCCAATAATCAACCACCGTTGACATAGGAATTTACAGGCTAATCCATTGAGGTCATAACGGAGAATAAAAGATAACCATTTACTAGGTTCAGAAGAAAACCATGTCTAAGCATATTGAATTCTTTGATTATAACAGTAACTTCAAGATTCATAGTAAATAAAGATTCATGATGAAAATAACAACTTCATATTAACAAACATACTTCTTGCATTTCTGCAAGCTTCATAAAAATACAAACATAATTTACATGGTGGAGATAACTACTGAATTAAAGACTTACATAATTTGAAGAACATGTAGGTTTCCCTTTCGGGAGCCCCGAAAGCTTAACTGCACTCGAAAATAAAAACCAAGCTAGCTATTTTACATAAGGGGATTTATACAATGGAGGTGGATAGTCTAGAAAAGGGGGTTTGAGGCATTTTAGAGAGTATTCTTTCTCTAATCCTTTTTTTGTGTGTTTTCTCCGTTTGGTTTCTCTGCTATTTATAGAGCTTCTTCGGACTTCAAATTCAGATTTCAAAGAGTAAAAGAATCTTTGAAAGTTTCGGTCGGGTGCGCTGTGGGCCCCATCGTCACTTTAACTTTTCAAAAGTTATTCTTTTTCTTTTGTCGTCTTTCATCGCTGTCCTGCTTTAGTATCTGTTTTTTATCTTGTCTCCAAGTCTCTGTCTGCTTTTGGTGGAGCGTTCTACACCGTTCCTTTTCTGCTGTTTTTGCTGACTATTCTATTTGGCCTTTTAGGTGTCTAAATTGTTTAAGGCCACATAATCAAAACTCATGCCCGAATCATAGTTTTCGTTAGGATCCTGTGCATAGTTGGATTCCAAGAACTCATTGTCTGAACTTGTTTCTGATACATGATTTATACTGTCCAGATTCTGATTATTTTCTGGATTTTGTTCTGGGGTTACGGTTGCCGTTGGTGGTGTAGCCACTGGGTTCTCATGTTTATCTTCACTTTTGGCTTCCGTTTGTTCTTTAAAGATTTTTTCTAGTGTTTCTTTAATTATTTGTTCTATGTCTTTGGTCTGTCCTTTTTTTATTGGTCTGCTCCTTGCTTTGGATGTTGATCCTGTAAATGTTTGCGGGAGCTTACGTCTAGTTTTTGAGGAATTTCCTTCATCTGCTTCACTTTTTGGCAAAGTGACAGCCATTAACGGATTTGATTTGTCTTTACCGGCAATCGTTTGCACCTGACTAGCTGTACCTACATCTGGTACAATAGATTTCTTAGCATTCAGAAGGGAATGCACACCTATCTCATCCATTTTTTAAGGAGATGGAGAACTTTGTGTTTGTCTGAGCTTTATTTCTAATTCTGTAATTTTTTCTAGAAGATGGGTGTTTTGTATCTGAAGTACTTCTTTGGTGTGGTTTAGTCTTTGTACTGTTTCGGTCATCGTAGTACAATGATCGCATTGTCTGTGTCTTTCTGGATGTTATATTGTGGCGTCTGATTTGGGTTATGTCTGAGAGCTGGGGTAATATAGTAGTTTGGCCCAAGGATTCCTCGAGCATAGTCTAGAGCTTCAGTGAAGACATTGAAACCCTTGAAAAGAGGTGTTTTGAAGTCTTTGATTGAGTATACTACCTCTAGCCATGTCTGAAAAATTCCTTTAGTCTTTCCATGAACCACAACATAAAATTTAAAACGTTTGTCTAATTTTTTCTCGTTAAAATAGTGACATGTACAATTTAGTGTAGCGACAAAATGACTGGTGTCTTTCTTATTGTGGGCAATCCACAAATTGTCTATCAGACATTTTTGTTGTATATCGACTATGTAGTCTGGGAGTATTTTAAAAGTTAAGTTTGATGCTGGAAATGAAACTAAATTATTCTTACCGAAATATAGTCTTTCTAATGTTGGAGTCTCAAGAGCAGTTATGGGCCTGAAATTCAGGTTACCCAATACTGTTTGTCTATAATCGTCTTGGGATTTGGCTGGGCCTTTTCCCTTGTCTTTAGGATTTGTCTTTGAAGAACTCATTCTGCTTTAAGAAAAATAAGATCAGTTAGAAGTAATCTTTAGTCTGCTAAGTTGGTCTGCGAGACTATTATCTTTTCCTTTGATATGTTCGAATACTAAGTTATAAACTGATATTGTATCTAAGAAATTGAGCCATCTTCTTCTGCTACTGTTCTTGTCATTTATTTTCTGATGAAACTTCACTATGGCTTCGCAGTCTGTTCTAATCAAAAATTCCGGTTTATTTAATATGTATAATCTGAAAGCATTAAGTCCGTATATTACGGCTAGGATTTCTGCGTCTATACTACTCATATTTCTTTTTTCTTTGTATTTTCCGCTTTGATAAGCGCAAATCCTTTCTGTAGTTTTATTACAGTATTTGTTTGTTTTAGCTTTTAATACAGCTCCCCATCCTTCGAAACGGCCATCTGTTTCTATGATAAGGTAGTCTGTCTCCAAAGGCATGCTTAGGTCCAGAATATTCTTAATATGTTCCTTTAATAGTTTTACTATTTTTATGTCTTCAGCGTTAAAGTGTTTTTGCCCTGTTGAGCCAGTCTTTGAGTATAGAGGTCCTGCTACTTTTCCTAGGTCTTTTATAAAAGTTCTAGCATAATTTAAAATTCCTAAAAACTTCTGTAAGTCTTTAGTATTATCAAGTTTGTCTGGCATATCTAGGGCCTTTTTAGCTATGTGTGGCTGTAACTTTATTTTACCTTCTCCTAGGGTTACTCCTAAAAAATTTATATATTTCTTACATAATTCCATTTTCTTTTTACTAATTATTATTCCATTGCTTATAAAAAGTCGGAAAACTGTCTGCAAATGTCCTAAGTGTTCTGTCATATTATTACTGAATACTAGTATGTCGTCTACGTATACTATGACGAACCTTTTGTAGTCCCCCAAAATTAAGTCCATTTTTCTTTGGAAAATTGGTGGGGCAGTCTTGAGGCCAAATGGCATGACTAGCCATTCGAAATGTCCTTCCGGACAAGTGAATGCCGTCCATTCTATACTATCTGGATGCATCTTTACCTGCCAATAGCCTGACTTACAATCAAATTTGCTAAATAAATTCTTACCCTGTATTCTATTAATTAGTTCTGTTTTGTCTGGTAATTTGTATCCATCGCTCCTAGTATTATCATTTAGTCTTTTATAGTTTATGACCATTCTGGCTTTTCCTCTAATTATTTCTGAATGATTCCTAACTATAAAAGCTGCGGATCTATGTTTGGACGTAGATCTTCTTATGATTTCTAAATCTAATAATTCTTTAATTTGTGATTTAAAATCTTCTAAGTCTTGATTGGTTGATTCTATTGAGGCTGTTTTTATAATATATTCTGGGTTTATTATTTCTAGTTTACATATGATTTTATTGCTATCCCAATGTTTCAAAGGTTTTTCTCCTATTATTTCTAGTTTGTCTAAGATTTTTACTATGTTGTCTAGATCTGTTTTGTCTTTTATTATTCCTATTCTTTCTATCCCACTTTTAAAGTTGTAAAAATCTGTTTCTATTTCTATAAGCGTATGATCTTTTTCGTCTTCTTCTTCTAGAATTTCTTCTAGTATTAGGTTTTTACTAATATTCTGGCAACAATATTTTTCTCCATTTCTGCAATCTTCACAACAGCCTTTGTATGAATTGTTTTGCAGGTTAACTGGAGAGATTTGTATAATTTTTGTCTCAGTTCTTTGGGTCTGTACCGGGGTATATGTACTATTTTTCTGAAAAATAATATCATCCCTTGTAATAGTACAGCTTCCATTATTATCTAATAGGAAATCCAATCCGATAATAAAGTCTGTATTTATGTCTAGATCTCTGACTAGAATTTGATCCATTTTATAACTTGGATTAAAAAATTTTGAACAAGTATTAATAAAACTTACTGATGCTTCTTGGAGGTAATGTTTATACATATTATGGGTCCCGTCCATTTGCATCGCTGAAGCAGGCTTGTCTAAAGTCCTAACCAGATTACTAGGGATAATCCTTTTATTGAGAATACTCCTTGTGCAACCTGTGTCTACTAATGCTAAAGTAGTAATCTCGTAATCTTTGATCCGTACTTTGGTTAAAAGTTTTAAGGATCCAAATTTTTTGTCTTCATTACAAATTAAAGTTTTATAATCCTTTGTATTCATTAATTCTAGTGTTGGGTCTGTAGCTAATTCTTCTTCTATCTCTTGTTCTGTACTAAGCTGTATATTTTCTTTTTGTTTACCTTTTTCTATTTGAGCAAGTCTGATTTCTAAAGAATTCATTCTGGTTTCTAAGGTCATCATTCGTATTGTTATCGTAGCATCTTCTGGTGTTTTTCTAATCGTTTCTTTAGGAGTTATTATAATGCTAAATTCCTTCTGCAAGCATTCTATACAACCTTCTAAAAACAATCCTTGCATTTTGCTCTTTTGTTCCTGCTAGGGAACCATTTGCAAATGCAACAAACTGTGCTATCTAAACCTTTATTTCTTTCAAAAAGATGATTACACTCTATAGTTGTATTTACTAAATTGTTTAGGTCTAAATCTAATTGTTCCATTCCGATTTCGTTTATAAGTTCATCTGCTTCTGAGTCGGAAGAGTCTATCTTTCTGTTTTTTCCTGTTTCTATACTTACTATAGAGTATATACTTTCTGTATCTGACATATATTCGTCTACATTTATTAGAGTTTCTTGAAACTCTTCTATTAACTGCGAGTTTCTAGAATTATTATTTATTCTTTTCGGACAAGTATTGGCCAAATGTTCTATGCTACCACAAGTAAAACATTCTAGCCTATTTTTATAAGTTCTGTCATTTCTGTATTTTCTCATGTGTCTGTTCTTATCTAGGTATGGTTTCTTAGCTGAGGATTTTCTCAAGAAATACTTCTTTTTCTTGAACCGGTTGTAATCTTTGTAACCATATTTATTATAATTCTTTTTATACTTATTTCTTTTCTTATGAGGATCTTTATCGTAACTTTGTGTTGTGTATATTACACTTTTGCAGAAGTTTAGTTCGTTCTGTTTTAATTGTTTCTGTATCTGCAAATGAGTACACTTTTCTTGTAAGATTTCCATAACATGTTGGATTCTGTGTCCTATTGACCATTTGGCATTAGGGTTTTGTATTACCCCGTCGCGCTTGTTCTAACGTTCTTCTATTTCTCTACCTAAGGCTCCTGGTAATTTATTAAAAAGTTTCTTTCCTAATTCTTGATCAAACGAATTTCCACTTATCGTACAATAGTAGAAGAAATCATTTAGAAATTTCTTAATATATACCCAGTTACTAATACTTAACTGTTCTAGCTTTATTAGAGCATTTCTCTGTAAAATTACTAGGCCGCTATTAGGATCTTCACCTGTGATTAAGGTGTGTATTTTATTTGTAAAATTGTAAGGGTTTGCCCCCATGGCTACTAACTGGTAAAATTCATTCTGAAAGTCTGTTTTGTATGCTTCCCATAGGGCTTTGGTTGATTCTCCTAGGAAAGTTTCTAGGTATTTATACATCGTTTCAGCGTTTGTCTCTGTATAGTTCTGTATATAATCTGCTACTACTATACCCTTCCACAAATCTATTACAGAGTTCCATCTCTATGGATCGTGGGCTGCTATATTTAAAAAATTTCCCTTATTACCTCCCTCTTGGAGTGTGATGGGTTCTTCTAAAGGCATTCTCCTTGCTGAAGGTTTTACCTGTTCTATAGGTTCTCCTGTAGTTCTGAATACTCGTCTTCTAGGTATATTTCCAGTGCTTGTATCTACCGTGTATTGTTCTCCAGTAGTTCTTTGAAATGGGCTTGAGCTTGAGGCACTAGTTTCCATTAGTTCTTTTTGGCTAATCTCTGAATTAATCTCAAATTCTTCATTATTAAAATTCATGTCTTTCCAGATTTCTTCAAACATAGTCATTTTTTCTTTTGAAATCTGTTCTTCTCTATAACCTGTATTATCTGTTCTTTTATCACATTTCTTAAAATGTTCTACTGTTTGTTCTATTTCTAAATTATCTAATTTGCCAACCTTTTCATTTAAAAAGTAATCCTGGTTTATTATTTTTCAGGCTTCTAGCTGTTTCTATGGCGATATCTACCTCATAACCTTCTTGGATTATTTCTATGTTCATGAAAGTGGTTATTTCACTTTCTTCTCTAGGTATGGTTTCTTAGTTGAGGATTTTCTCAAGAAATACTTCTTTTTCTTGAACCGATCGTAATCTTTGTAACCATATTTATTATAGAGGGGGGTGTATATTTCAATAATTTTTCGATAGAGGGGTATTCCAATAGGTTGTATGTCCTACTCGGTACTCCCTTCCTGTTATACTTCTCCTTATGTTTAGTCTAAATAATCAATAAGCTATCTCCAGTGAAAATAATAATTTTTTTAATTATTATTTTATATTTGGACTCAGTCCAGTCATGAGTTTTTAACTACTGTTCATCTCTCTGAATACTCTATACTTATTCACTTCTTCTTCTAAAATACTACTTTATGACTTCCAAAATAGTGGTGCTTGATTCCAGCTTCTTCTCTACAGCAACAACGTGCGATTACAAAAATCGAATGTTATAAAATAATTATAGTTGGACTCATAATTATGTTAGGGTCAACTTTTTCCAACCTTTCAATGTACATTATTCTTCCCTTCTAATCTTCTTTCCTTTAAGCCGATCTTCTCTTCTGGTAATTCTCCCGAGAACCTTGAGAAAATAGTATCTCAAAAATTTTTAAAAATAATTATCAAAACTTTAGGTGAGAAAACCTTCCTTATACGAATGCATGATAGTCACAATCATTTGCCTCAATCACATCTATGCATATATACACCATTGGATTAGTGGTTCTCAATTCCGTAATTATTCATATAGATCAAAACTCACTTACCTAATTAAGGTACAATTAATAGATTCTTAAGCTTTAGTTATGTACACCACAAAGCCTTTGAAGCAGAATTTCTAGGGCCTCTACATGCTATATGTATGATTAGCACTGTCAAAAACTGTTTCATTCAACGCTATAAGTTAGCAGGCCCTCTTTTGCAAGTAGTTAGCATACCTTCCTAGTTATTAAAGAAGAAAATGAGAGAGATAAAGGAAAGTTTTTTTGATTTCTCCAACTTGAGTTGAGTCTCAATATTTTCCGGAATCATACACTTCATTCCCACTTGAATTTATTCTAACCCTCGTGCAAAAAATTCTTTGCAACATACATGTGAACCAAAAAATATTAAGTTGAACGGAAGGTGAAAAGAAAAAAAACTAATATCTAACAAAAACCATAACAATGTTTACGCTCTTCATATGAAGTGCTTGCCTGAAGGTGCCCAAAATTGGAAATAACACAGATAGCATATGACCTTTAGAATTTAGCATAGGATTACATATAAAAATTCATCTCTTCTTCTTTATGAACATAATAAAGTATCATAAATTTACACATTAAATATTTGGGAAAGACAGGAAAGTTATGAGAATTTAAAATATAGGTTACGAAATTAAAATTGTGTAAGTTATGAAGAAAGTAGAATTTTTAATATAAGATAAATTAAAAAATTGATGAAAAAGTTTTTAAAAAGGAGGAAAAAAATATAATAGAAGGTCATAAGTTAGTCACTGTGTCTATGTCTAACTTTAATATATATATATATATGAATTGATTGCAAGTAATATAATAAAAACAAATAGTGTAGGAGAGAAAGAGATATGTCTACGGACGCGTGGTGGTGTCATAAAATATCAGTCTAACATTCCAATAGACACTTTACTCTTTCTCGACAAAACAAACCCTCGCCCCCAAAATGGTCTGATTCGCCGCCGATCCAGGTTGCTATCTTCTTTTACCAAATTGCTCACTCTTATTAGCTAGCTTTTGACATTTCTTTTTCACCTCTCCCCCGTTTGCCTGCTATGATGCTCTTTAGTCCTCTGATTCATGTTAATTTCGTCTTCTCATTCTTGTCTTTTACTATTTTCTTTTATGCAACTTTACTTGTTTCTCTATTTTTTTACTTTGTTTTCTATTATACGTGCTGCCTCTTAATTCTGATTTACTTCTTTATATATATATATATACACACACACATTTCCAACATATCAAGATAATTTTATTGTTTGGAAGAAACTGTCAAAAGAAGGAAAACCAGAATCATTAAGAGCAGGGGCGGATCCATGAATTTAAACCAGCTAATAATGGATGTGAACTTAGTAGTCCTCTTCTCCCAATTTATGTGGCCGCTTAACTTTTTAATCTATCCCAAAGAGAATGACCTATTTCTATATTTAGTAGTAACAATTTAATTTTAAAATTCTCATTTTAACAATTTGATATTATTGATAAGTCAAGTGCAATGAACTAAGGAAGTTAGTCTTTTTTGCTGATTTTAGCCCATAACAATAAAAAGTTAGAGCAACTTATTCAGACAGGCAAGGGTGGGTGTAGATTTGACACCTGTAATATAGGGATGGCAAACGGTGCGGGGAAAACCCGCAAAGACTTCAACACACACAACAACAACATACCATGTGGGGTCTGGGGAGGGTAGAGTGTACACAGATCTTAACTCTACCTTGGTAGGTAGAGTGGCTATTTTCGGGAGACCCTCGGCTCAAGACAAAGCATAATCACAAGTGAAGCAAGCACAACAACGTAAGAGAAACGGTCAGACCCAGACAAGAAATTAAAGCAATATGAACATGTTGATAACAAAATCGAATACGTCATGGTAGCGCATTCTGGCAGGAAGAAGCAGTAGCTAACTTAGATAACACATAGCAACAGAAATCAAACTACAAGGGACTATAAAACAATACTGTGCCTATAAGTGTGATAAGCTAATCGGGCCTACAGTAATAACACTACAACTATCATTTTGTAACCCTTCTACCCTAATCCGTTTCCTCCACACCCCCTTATGTAAGGTCATGTCCTCAGTAAGTTGCACCTACGCCATATCCCTTCTAATTACCTATCCTCAATACTTCTTCGGCCTACCTCTACCCCTTCTGAACCCGTTCATAGCCAACCTCTCACACCTCCGCACTGGAGCATCTGTGTTTCTCCTCTACATATGTCCGAACCATCTCAACCTCGCTTCCCGCATCTTATCCTCCACCAATGCCATTCCCACTTTGTCTCTGATATCTTCATTTCTAATCATATATCTCCTTGTATGCCACACATCCATCTCAGCATCCTTATCTCCGCAACTTTCAATCTTTTGTATGTACGAAGTTTTGACTGGCCAACACTCCGCCCCACACACACCATATTTTTTTATCCTTTTCTTTTTTAATTGAGTTTGATATAAAAAAATGAAATTCATAATAGTGGGCTTGATGAATATGATTCTGTAGCAAATTTACTTGATACCGGAAATGCAATATTTAGATTGTTAAGGAATCAATTGTTCTATCTTTTTCAAAAAGGAATCAACTGTTCTTTATATTTTTAAACTGAACTGCAAATATCATAAATGAGCATAAGTTCAGGTCTGTCTATGTGATTTTCCTACATTGGTTGAAAGAATAAGTTGTTGTCTTGTTATATGGTCTTGGGCAGGCCTCACCCCAAAAGCTAGTTTTTGAGGTGAGGGTTGTCCAAGATCATACAAGGAGACAACATTCTCCCTCAACAAATGTGGGACATTTTAACAACCCTCCTGCACATGCAGTGCTGGACATCCGGACCATGGACATTATAACCGAGGAGTACAACCTTGGTAACGTAAGAATTGGATGGGTCTAACTCTAATACCATGTTATTAGAATTGGAGATTGTTGGAATGTGTGACCATCTCATATAAAAGCTTAAGTTGCTAGAAAGGACACACTATTGTATTATGTCAACATGCCCCTTACGTGTGGGCTTGATATTTTTTTTATGGACCAAACAATTGGATTTTTTTTTCTTTTTGGCGGGTGATGATATTTGAACCTAGAATCTTTGTTGTTCTTAAACCATGTTAGAAAGGAAAATACACCAGAGAAGCCTTGTTGGGAAAATTCTAGCCCTATGTCTCTTATCCCTAGGAGGTCTTCCTCCACTAGCAGTTTTTTTTCGAAAAACTCTATTTATTCTGGTGTGGATGGCAGGCAGGCCTATATTTCTTGGTTTTAATAGGACTCCTTACAAGCGTTGTTTCTAACTACTATTATCTAAAAATAATCAAGTTATTAATGTCCGGACGAAATCAAGAAATAACCCCTCACGTGCGAAAATTATAAAAGATCCCCTTTAAGATCAAACAATTCCATCTAATTGAGTATGATTGTATGTGTGATAGCATCTACTATACCAGGAATATCAATGATATGCGTCCCCAGAGAGCCCCCAACTCTATAACATTTGGTCTCAAACAACTCTATTTTCTCGAGTTTCAGGCAAATATAATAAAAGCACATAATAAAGGAAGAAGAAGTAGGAAGGAATAGCAAAAATGACAGACTCTATTGATCAGACTCGTTAGTTCCGCAGCTCGAGGAGAAAGTTCCATAATTCCATTGTTGATAGATAGAAGGGAGAATGTCGCTTTAGAAAAAAACACCTTACTTAGTACGTTAAGACACCCATTGCACAGGAAGGCTATGTCATTCCTGTACTGTTGCTAATGAGATTTAGAAAGTCCCAAGCTGGTTCCCAATACAAACTTAGCATTCTATGGTCCGCTAGATCACAATAGATGTCTTTCAATAAAGATAGGTCATTCACCGCTCCCCAACGCTTGACAAAACTCTATTGGACTCCATTCTGGTGTTAATTCTTTCCCACTTCCATTCGTTGCTCATAAGGTAGGGTCGACACCCGCCTCCCCCCCAAACTGTACTTGCAAGTTTCCCCGCAAAAAGCTCTCCACGCCTACTCTTAGAAAGAACACTATTTTTCTTTAGTTAGGTAGTTCTCCCGACCGTAAGACCCTTTATGAATAAGGTTAATCAAAGGTCGGGGAAAGTTTATTGGCAAGAGGGAACCATTTCTCACCCAACCCTACCTACCCTATGTATTCGAGGGAGAGGCTGGAACCGAAAAAGATCAGGTTCCACACATATGAGACGGGCAGAAGGTATAAGACGAGCAGTTTCTTGAAGAGCGAATTCGATCCTATAGTCGTCTTCTTTGTTCGAAAAATGCACAGTGGAAAGGGATGCTAGTCGGCTCGGCGAAGTTGTAGCCCAAGAAAAGAGGATCTTTTCTTCATCTATAACCCCTAGAGGTCGGAATCTAGATGGTAATCTTATTCTGTTTTCAGAGTTAATCAAACTTTTTTCAAAGTTAATCAAATAATAAGCATGTAATCGGGTAGGTATTCTTAAGTTCAATTTCATTTTTAATAATCAAGTCTATAATCCTTTATCAAACCTTCAAACATCAACAATATAATCTATATCAACGTCGGAACAATATAATCATAATCTAATATCAACGTCTAAGCAGCATAACAACAAGATAATATACTTATCGAAATCATAATTAGAAACACATGGTTTAAGCACATACCTTTCAGCAGATAATTGGATCACCGAGTTAAAGTCCTCAACCCAACCCACGGAATTGCCACCCTATGTCCACCTGACTGCGGGTTTTACGCACGTCATAGGCTCCAGGGGAGGTTCTTATTACGGGTATCCTCCGATCGTCTTCCTGCCGGTGTTGTGCTCCTACCAGTATGGTTCTAATCATGAGTTCTCAAAGTATTTAATCTTTGTTCTTATGATACTCTTGGTTGATATAAGATTAATCTTATGGTGTTCTTGGATGATATTCGATTAGTCGTATGATGTTCTTGGATGATTTCGGATTATAGACTGATCATCCTGGCGTCGAGCTATTTTTCCACAGGACGAGGAACCCTGAATTGAAATAAATAATTGTTCTGATGTTGCGCATTAACCAACGACGTCTGATAGATGAAAAGATAATCACCGCGCATTTTTCCAGTGACTCTCACTGTTGTTTGCGTCACCCATTTGTTTTGTGTGTGTTCCGCAAAAATCAACACCACCATAAGGTTCGGGACATCTCGACGAGCGAATCCCTGTAAACCTCTCCGGAAACCGACCTCTTACGCACCACCACACACTAGCAGAAGTCAAATCTCTGGCAGCACATCAATTTCACACACTGAACGCTCTCACTTGTCGTGTCCAACGATGATTTTTGTCCCTTGGGGTTCGGTTGCTTATTCCGATCTGACCCATCCCTTTCCCTCCGACGGAGGACATTCAAACAACTAACATGTCCTGGTACTCGACAAGTAGCTTCTTGGATAAGAGAACAGGGTTTTACTTTTCACTTAAATGTGAGGTAAGGCTACGTACAATAGACCCTTGTGGTCCGGCCCGGCCCCGGACCCCGCGCATAGCGGGAGCTTAGTGCACTGGGCTGCCCTTTTTTAACTAAAATGGCCATCTGCAATATAATCCTTGCTTTGTCCTCATTGAGACCACCTTGATGGGATAGAATCATGAATCCCTGGCAAATGCTTAACACAAGGCTTTGGATTTATCCCAAAAATGAAAACAAAGTTTTACATAAGGCTTTGGCTTTTTATCCTTCAATTCGTACTGAGTGAACAGACTAGTCTGTAGATACTAAAAGGTCAGATCATTGGGAAAAGATGATACTGCTGCAATAAACACAATGTCACAACAGAATATTTCATTAAACTTAAAAAGATCAATCATTTTTAACCAAGGGAAGTGGGAAAAGGTCAATGCATGATCAGGCTTAAGCACGATTGAATGAGTAGAGCTCTGAATTGAGCTCTCATGCTTCAACACTGACATTTATGTTTCTTGAGCTCTCCTGCTTTATTATTATTCACGAGGTTCAATGGTTCATATTTTTTGTTTGTTAGAACTAAATCATGGTTTCATTTCTTAAAATTTTCTTAAATAAAGAAGTTGAGTCTTCTATTGCGGGAAATGCTCTTCCTGATGGGTAGACGATTCAGTTAAGAAGCATTTATGGAATCTGATACGTAGCAATAGTTTGTGTAATTTACATTCTGACCTCAAATCTTAATTAGGTTTATCTTCTGATTGTTTGGTGTGGGATATTTATGCACTTTTCAATAACATATCTTCAAATGGTGCAACAAAATTAAGAAGTTTAGAAATAAAAGTCATCCTAGTTCTCTTGGATATCAAAAGTGAATGCTTTTTGTCATATTATTAGATTTCATCTCCAAACTAATTGTCCTAAGTATGCTATGGTTTTTAGGGCTTACTACCATGGAAGATACACAATCAGTTGCAACATTGATGGACTCTACAACCTCTAAGATACATCAACTACAGAAAGCATTTGCTGAGTTGGAAAGTCACCGTGCTGTTACTCTGAATCTGAAATGGAAGCAACTCGAAGAACACTTTGATGGGCTTCAGAGGTCCTTGAAAAGGCGTTTCACTGAACTGGAAGAACAAGAGAAAGAGTTTGAAACAAAAATAGTTCAATCTAAAGAGCTATTAGAGAAGCGTCAAGAAGCTGTTATTGCTAAGGAGCAAGCTTCACTTGAGAGGCTCCAGGAGAAAAGGGATGCAGCTGTCTCTGCCATTGCAATTGTTCTGGAGAAGCAAAGGAAACCTTATTCAGCAGAACCTGTAGTTATTAATAGTGAGGAGCAAGGTGACCCATCTTTTCTGGAGGCAAAGCTCATTGTCTCCGGGGCAGCTGAGAGTTATACAGAGGATAATAGAAAACATTCTGAGAATACAACTGTGGAAGTCAAGTCTTATCCAGAGCTGGTGAAGCTATGCCAAGACATGGATTCAGAAGGCCTCCATAAATTTATATCAGACAACCTCAAGAACCTGGCTGCTGTAAGGGAGGACATTCCATTTGCTTTAAGAGCGGCAGATGACCCTGCCTCTCTTGTTCTGGACTCACTCAAGGGTTTCTATCCCTCAGAAATGTCAATTTCAGATGCTAAAAAGGATGCAAATCTTTTAGGCCTTCGACGAACTTGTATTATGCTAATGGAATGCCTTAGCATTTTGTTAACCACCCTGAAAATCGATTCTATGTCAAGTATAATATCTGAAAATGTAAAAGAACATGCAAAAGCGATAGCTAAGGAGTGGAAACCTAAGTTAGATGAGCTTGACATTGCTGGAAATAACGGGAATTCCTTGGAGGCTCATGTATTTTTACAGCTTCTAGCTACTTTTGATATTAGTTCCAACTTCAACCAGGATGATTTATTCAAGCTGATTCCAATGGTTTCACGTCGTCGTCAAGCTGCTGATCTCTGCCGTTCACTTGGACTGTCTGACAGAATGCCAGGTGGGTGTCCATACATATCTAAGTTACTGTTCAAGGATATTCTTCTACTTCTTAAATTTTGAGTATTTTTGTCGAGTTTTGCAAGGACCCTTTAACCTACTTCCTCTCCTTTCTATTGCTTCTCTGTTTTCCTCTCTCTATTTCTCTTTGTTCTTTGACTGACCAACCATTGAAGAATAATCTTATTAGAATAAAGTCGGGATCACCCAATTCAGATTCATTGCACACAATATAGACTCAGATTGTTAAGCAATGCGGCTGTAGCCCGTATATTGATTCATTTGCACTCAAGTGCCAGGTGAATTGCCTTATATGAAGTTTGCCTCTACATGGTTGATGCCAATAGTAATCAGATCTCCTGCTCTACATTAAGTCATTTCAGCTTTTTACGTTTTATATATTGTCTGTGTCCAGTTCTTTTGTTCCTTTGTTTTGGTTCAAGTTTAATCATGTTTATGGTGAAATGAATAAAAATTATGTCCTTTAGAACTTTCGATGAAATTGCGATAAGTTGTAACCTTTTGCATTTCAATATAAAAATAGTACTCTTTCAGTTTAGTAAATAAACTAGTTTTAGGGTACGTGCTTTGCGCGTGTACCTACATCAATAAATATATAATTAAAAATTTAATTAAATATTATTAAATAATGTGTTTGAGTTATAAAATGAAAATTAAAAAAAAAGTGTATGTTCTCGAAAGTGATTAATGTTGACCATATTTAGTTAGATCTTTCTTTGTAGTACTGCTTTGAATTGCCTGTTCTTATGTCGAGGGTCTATCGGAAACAACTTCTCTACCTCCCAAGGTAGGGGTAAGGTTTGCGTACACTCTACCCTCCCCAGACTCCACTGTGGGATTTCAGTGGGTATGTTGTTGTATATTTAGTTAGATCATCAAAGGAGGAAATTCAGTCATTCAGAAATCCTCAGAAATAATGCAAACACTGATGGAATAAAATTCTAAAATAAATATTGATGAAAAACATAAATCCAAACAACACATACATTTAACCCCAATTTTGATATATCAACTCATAACTTCTTCCTTTGCTTCTCACAAGATTACCATAATCAATTTGAGTACCATCACTCCATCAGATATAGTCAATAACAGATTTACTAAAATTTAGAGTGTACACAACTCTCGCTGAATTCAAATTTCACTATAAGTTAAAATCTAAATATTAGTACAATTAATATAGATAATCTTAATTTTTTACCCCGTTTAATAACTATACCGAGCTTTTCAAACAGTTCCTTTTATTAATTGTGATTAGTGAATTATTATCGTCATTCCCAAAAGTATGGTAACTTTGGTTTATATTTGAGCTTGTCACCTGTCTCTCAACCAAACTTTAAAGTGAAGATGATATCTCCGAATTCAAAATTATGGCATTTGACCAAATTTATCTTTCTATAGCATCTTTTTTTTCTTACTATTAAATGTTTGCTCAAGTTTTCTTTCACATTTCAAAATTCCAAAAAGTGTTTTTTCTTCTTCCATAAATGCAAATTCTCTTTTGTGCTTTTGGTTATTAAGTAATATTATAATAAATTTTATATATTTGCGCTATATAGCATCTTTTTTTTCTTACTATTAAATGTTTGCTCAAGTTTTCTTTCACATTTCAAAATTTCAAAAAGTGTTTTTTCTTCTTCCATAAATGCAAATTCTCTTTTGTGCTTTTGGTTATTAAGTAATATTATAATAAATTTTAAAATATTTGCTCTAATGATAAAAGCATTTAAAAAGAGATTCAACCATCATATATATTTACAAAGTAAAAGGCACAAAGTCTGAGAACTTAAATATCATTGAATATCGAAGGAGTGTCGACAGATATAACTGACTTTAGTAATAGTTAGTTCTTACTTACTTTTTGTGAAATTTGCCTTTTTTTGGTTTCTTTGCTTTTTGCAAATTTGTTATGTTACATAATTCAAATAAGGAAAAGATTTATACAAGATATTTAATATTAGATATGAAGGGGAGCCTTGGAGTAACTGGTAAAGTTGTTACCATGTGACCAGGCGGTCATGGGTTCAAGCCGTGGAAACAGCCTCTTGCAAAAATGTGAGGTAAGGCTGCGTACAATACCCTTGTGGTCCGGTCCTTCCCCGGACCCCGCGCATAGCGGGAGCTTAGTGCACCGAGCTGCCCTTTTTTATTTAATATTAGATATTTTATATATTAATAAGCAAGGATTTAATGCACAAAATTGAGTTGATTTAAAACTTCTAAAAATCAAGGGAAAACTTAAATATATTCTAGTTTCTAGGTACGCACTTTGCGAGTATACATTCTTTTAAAAATTACGTTAATATTATAAAAAGGTGTTTGGATTATAAAATGAAGCCAAACATGTGACTTCCTGAAATGAAAACCCACATGCAAAAGATATGATCAATAGGAAGCAACATTGATTTCTTATGGATATTTTTTAAAGCAAATATACCACTAGACAACCGTATATATAAGCAAATCCAATCTTATGGATATCCTATGACAATTATTGGTATTTAATTTATACGCCTATGATTTAATACTGAATCTAAAATGATCGGGATATTTATGATATGTTTTTATAACGATTTATCAAATAGTAGTCAAGTATGGGTAAGGTTTGCGTGCACCCCACCCTCCCCAGACCCCACTTGACTATACTGGGTATGTCGTTGTTGTAGTCAAGTAACATAAATTTAAAAAATTGAATCTTTTGGTCTCTTAAAGATTGGGGAGTGAAGGTGTAAGTCCTATAATTCTTAGGAAAAAGGTGTAAGTAAATATTCTGCAATCAATAGCTTAATAATTAAGAAGCTACAAAGTGTCATTTATTGGAATGAATGGAAAATAAAAGAAAAATAATTAATGACAACTCATTTAAAATACATTTTTCTTCACAGTCTCATCCTCATTCCTTCAAGCTTGCATTTTAACCAGTTTGATTCTTAACACTATATTATCACTGATTTTGTTCTATTTTCTCATTTCTTTCACAGTTAATGATCTTTATATGGAAACAAATTTATGTACTTAAAGAGTTTTGTCAACTTAAAAAAAAGGATTTTACTTATATGAAGAATTTGGTAATTAATTATTTGAGATTCTTGTTGTTGTTGTTTTGCTAATTAGTAAATTCAAAGGCTTAGTAATTTGTTCTCAACATTTATACGAAATAACTTGCCTTTTATTGATTCAAAATTTAATATTAGTTCATCCCGAATTTTATTATAATATCATCCAATAATTATTGTATTTTTCAAATGGTGGAAAATCAATCAACACGAGGACTTCCCGGGGGGTCACCCATACCAACACTTTTGGATCTGTGTTTGTAGAGTTGTTAGTGCTATTGACTTTCGCCGATCACTTTTCTTCCTCTCTCTCTCGCTCTCTGTCTCTCTTTATATTCTTACATTCTTCGTAGTTGTTTGTTTTTATCATACAAAAATTGATGAAGCGAAAAATATTATTTGAGAAGGAAAGGAGTTCAAATGTAATATAGAAATGTATTATAGTTCATATATATAGTTTAAAAGTAGTACGAAAAGAATTTAAGTTATGTTGTATTATGGAAAAAAATCATATAACGTAAAATTCTAATTAACTTTAAAGTTTGAATTTTAAGACTTAATGCCTATGTAATTCAAATAAGAAAGACTTAATAATTTGTCATTTTTGGGGGAATGACAAAATATAGTCATGACGTAAAACAATGAAATAAACATAAACATGCATTTCTTAAATAAGATCAAAATAAGGTGGTGAATTAGTAATGTAGAACTCGACAATGACCAAACCAAGTCAGTTTTCAAATTTTTTTTGTATTCCTCGTGCTTTTCTTTTCCTATTTGCTATTTGATTTCCCCCCTTCCGTCTAGTATGGCTATGTTTCATAGTTTAAAAATGAAAGAATTTATATAACGTAAAATTTTAATGGATTTTAAAATTTTAAATATTAGGACTTTCTACGTAATTAAGATAAGGAAAACTTTAATAAATATTTTAAAGCTCCTAATATTAAGAAAATAATTAAATGACTATTTTATCTAATGTGAATCTATTTTAAAAGGGTAAAAAAGGCAAACAACATTTTTTTCTTAGTCTAAAACCATCTAGCAGGCTGCTAGTGGTATTTTATTGCAAATCAAAAAGGAGGGATGCAACACGAGGACTTCTTGGGGGTCACCCATCCTAGTACTACTCTCGCCCAAGCACGCTTAACTTCGGAGCTCTGATGGAATCTGGTGCGTTATTGCTGGCATGATCGCGTCCAAATGAAACGCCCACCGTGGGGCTCGAACCCACGACCACAAGGTTAAGAGCCTTGCGCTCTACCAACTGAGCTAGACGGGCTTTTGTTAGGCAAACGACATTTCGCTTCGTGCTTTTTAACACACACACACATATAGAGAGAGAGATAATGTAAATAGATAATTGTATTTTGATCTTTGTGCATGTACAGATCTGTGTAAGAATTCCAAACTAGTATATTCAACTTATAGTATGTTTCTAGTGTGTTTTAAAGGATTCATATGGAGCGCCCTAGCTGTCACTAATTGTTTGTCAAGGCTAAATGCATATGTACTGTAGATTCAATGCTAAAGAAAAATATTAGGACAATCTGTGTGGCGGAAGAAGTAAAAATGTTATAACCTTGCTCAAGACTTCGTCAATCTCGTTTCTCTTGAACATCAAACTTTACGCACATTATACTCTCCCAAAAAAGAAAGAGCAGACCCAATTGAAGACGACAGTGAGGTACAAGAAGGCCATTTCTGTCCACCGCCCTTCTCATGGAGCCGTATGTGACGTTTATAGATTACTCACCTGATTCATCTTCTCATCTATCACTACATTGTTTCAAGTTGTATGCATGTTTCTCTCTGTCCTATTTGCACAACCTCCTTTTTTTAAAATGAAATGGAGTCAGTTTTGGGGGAATTAACCTCCTCCGAACTTGTTTGATACTGTCATTGTTATGCTATTATATTCTTTTGTTATCTCCTCTTTTTGTTTCCGATTTTCTTCCTTCGGCAATTTGCAATGTCAAGGTGGTCTTTCTTGCCACCTGGAGAGCTCCTTCTTGCCACCTGGAGAGCTCCATGTGATTCATTTGATTCATCTTCTCATCTACCACTACATTGTTTCAAGTTGTATGCATGTTTCTCTTTGTCCTATTTGTACAGCCTCTTTTTTTTAAATCAAATGGAGTCAGTTTTTTGGGAATTAACCTCCTCCGAACTTGTTTGATACTGTCATTGTTATGCTATTATATTCTTTTGTTATCTCCTTACTTTTTATTTCCGCTTTTCTTCCTTCGGCAGTTTGTAATGTCAAGGTAGTCCGTCTCATCACCTAGAGAGCTGCATGTGATATACATTTTTGAAATTGTATATGTGGATGAGGCAGTAAATTTAGGATACTTCATGATTGGATGCTAGTTAATTCCGCATTATGGAGTACTATCTGCTACACTGAGCCTTGCTTCCAATTTGTGAAGTATAGGTCACTTAGCAAGTTTTCTTTTCTTTCTAGAGACACTGAAATTTCTTTTTGGTAGTTCTTTTCATCTTTTACTTACCCTCCAGGACCAGCGGAGGTGGGGAAATGTTTGGGCTGGAAGGTTAACCAGAGAATATTGTCAGTTGATTGTTATTCTCCTGGCCCGTTTGTGGTTATATCGTGATTGATCTAATGAAATAATGAATGTTAAGGTGAAAAGAGGCAAACTGTTAGATTTCATCGTCAAAGGGAAAAAATAGGGAGGTATAAATGTGTACGGAAAGACAGGAAATGTTCCCATTTGGTAATATCTCGAGTAAATTTCTTAGCTGCACAGAAAGATGAAAGTTGCGGAGATGAGTATGTTGAGATGTATGTGTGGGCATACAAGGAGGGATAGGATTAGAAATGATGATATCCGGGACAGAGTGGGAGTGGCCTCGGTGGAGGATGAGATACGGGAAGCGAGGTTGAAATGGTTCGGACATGTGCAGAGGAGAGACACAAATGCCCCAGTGCGGAGATGTGAGAGGTACCCTTAGGTAGCTGAGCGTAGTCCTACTTACGCTTACATACTGGTAGTTGTAGTGTTATTATTATGGGTTATTATTGTAGGCCTGCTTAGCCTATCATACTAGTATGCGCAGTATTACTTTATAGTCCCCTGTTGTTTGATTTCTGCTGCTATATGTTCTTTAGTATACTTTGTTTATCTTGTTTACATGCATTAGTTACTGCTTCCTTTTCGGAATGCTCTATCATGGCTTACTCGCTTTTGTTACCATCATTTTCATACTGCTTTAAATTTCTTGTTCGGGTCTGACGGTTTCTCTTGCTTTGCTTTGCTTGTGCTTATGATTTGTCTTGAGCCGAGGGTCTTTCGGAAACAACTGCTCTACCTACCAAGGTAGAGGTAAGGTCTGCGTACAAGGCCTGTTCAGGAAGACCATCTAATTCTCCGGAAAGGATCAATTGAAATCCTCGAATTGTTTCTGCTAGACCAACATACACTCTACCCTCCCCAGATCCCCACGTTGATTTCACTGGGTATGTTGTTGTATTTGCCAATATCTCCTATTGGCAGCTAGAGTCCTAGGATAACACCACTTTGTATTTTCATCAGGTCCTGCATCAGTTTTCCCTCAATCTTCTAAACAGTTGCAAATCTAAGTAATTGTCTCAGTGGCAGCCAAAAAGGCGTCTTTATACAGAAATCAAATGTTTCCTCATTCCTGCTATTGTTGCCATCATTATGAGGTTATGCAAGTTAAAGTTTTTCCTAAGGGTACAACACATCATCAATTCTTACCATGTCTAAGTGTGGACCAACATCTATGTTTTGACTTTTTATCAGTAGGGAACCATATTTGTATGATTTGATTGCATATGGTAACTCAGGTTGCCACATGTACATTAAATTCTCACATTTCTGTTGCATTCTGTTTGAACTTCTGCAGGTGTTATTGATGTCTTGGTTAGTAAAGGGAGGTATATAGATGCTGTTAATCTAGCTTTTGCCTTTGAGCTGACTGAGCAGTTCTCACCTGTTTCTTTGCTGAAATCCTACTTGAACGAAGCAAGTAAATCATCTTCACCTGTCAAATCTGGAAATGCTTCGCCTGCTGTACAGGTTTGTTCCCTCTGCCTTGATATGTATATCTTAAATGCTCTGTTTAATTTCTACAGCTTACGTGTTTATGGTGACATCATATCTATGTTCAAGAACCCCTTGTTCCTCCACCAGTTCCCTTGGGGTGGGGTGGAGGAATGGTGTGCGAGAATGGTTCACAGTCCATGCTCTTGCGATTAATGTGACCTGTCTGATGAGAGAATCTTTGTCCTGAAATGAGTCTGTTTGCTTACCTATAACCAATTGTTTTTCTCCTGTTCTAGAATGATGTCAATGAGAAGGAACTGGCTGCTCTAAAATCTGTAATTAAATGCATTGAAGACCATAAGATTCAGGAGCAATACCCAGTGGATTCCCTCCAAAAAAGGATTCTCCAGTTGGAGAAAGCAAAGGCAGACAAGAAAAGGGCAACTGAAATTGTGAAACCTCAAACCAAGAGGCCTCGTGCCAATAGTGTAGCAAATGGGCCCCGAGTCACTAACGTTGCCACTGACAAGAATTTCTATGCTAGGGTGACTGATAGGTACCCGCAGTATGTGTACGACAGACCATATGCTTACCCCGTTGCAACTGACACCCATGTTCCATCATTTATGGGTACTACTGCTTACAATGTTTCCCCTGGGCATGTCAACTTCTTTGGAAATGGCTACCATTACCAGGCCGCTTACTTGCACTAATCAGTAGGCTTTGACAATGATCTCTTTAGCCAATAGTGTTAACCGTGGAAGTTTGCTTAATTTGCTCATATGGGCAGTACTGAATATAACTTGTTAATTTTAGTCTGTTGTAACTTGTAACAGCTGATACTGATAATATATGCACTATGTTTCGATGTTTGTATATCTTCATCAAGTTCCTAATGTAGGTTCTTTTCTCATGTGTTATTTCTTGTGGTCTCTAGACACCCTTGTCAGCCACCAGAGGTTCTAACTTTCGTTTGTTTCAATCATTTTTGCTGGATTTTTTTGTTTGTTCTGGAAAGAAGTGTGAGGACTACTAGCAGCTAAGAAGAAATATTCAGTTGATTAGTGAAGTTATAGTACTAAATAAAAGAAGTGGGAAGAATAATGCGTGTAAAGCTACTATACTCATTTAGTCTGGAAAAACTGAAATTTGGCCAATAATGGAGTGTTCACACTGAATATTTAATAAGGAAATTACAGTTACTAAACATGGCTTGAGATATTTGTAGCAGTTTGGTGAGAAACATGAAGAGCAGTGAACAGAATTGCTTAAGAACTTGGATGATTTTGATCTTTGGTTCAATCAATTCTGCGACTTGGTATAGGAAAAATGAAAAGGAAAAGAGAATCAAAACTAGGTGGATTAAAAGATTAATCCTAGCCTTCCTTTATATTTGATGCATGAAAATCTTGAAAGCATTCCTTTTGTGTTTATCTTTGTCAGTGTTTTATACCAAGAATAATAATTACACAAGAGATGAGAGTCACGAATTGAGAGTGAGGAATAGTGTTTCTACTTAGCCAAGGATAGTAGTGCAGCAGTATCCCTCAGCTTTGTAGTTGTACCTGCCACTTTGTCACCCACAGGCCTCGTTCACGCTTATTACATTACCTAAGCCTATTGTTCCCATTTTTTCACTTGCAAAAAGAAGTATCCCGCTGGAGTGAACGCACTTTCCATAAATTAAAACCTCTACTCTCCATCTTTCGATTGATTGATTATTAATTACTGCATCGAATATTAGATTCTCTATTGCACCTCCGGATTGAATTATCTTCACATTTTCCACACAATATTTATACGTAATCATTTATCTCCTTTATCATTGTATAGAGCAAAATTCGTATAAGACAGTTGTACGAATTATAGTGTAACACGTGAGATACGGTATTGAGTCAAGTTCATGTCAACCTGATGCATTACCGGTTAGATACGAGCGGTATTGGGAGCGTCATATGCATGGCTGGTACCGGTGACTCAGAAGGTCAGAAGAACCGTTTGAATCGCAACGGACAGTCGTTACTAAACTGGTTGCATGTCTTCCAACAGAGCATTGATGGCATTCATTGAGATACTAATTGTTCAATTATTACAACATTCATTCTCCTGCCCTAATGAGAGCATATTTCGTGGAGTGTGTACTCGTGTAGCTCATGTATAAATAGGACACATAATTCCATTGTAAGAAGATTATATTCAAGTTATTACAAGTGAAACTTACACAAATGACTATAGTTTAGGGATTTTAGATTTGTCATAGATATTGTTTCAATATTTACAGGCGCAACTACTTTTTAGTTGCTACAGCCTTGCTGTATTCATAAACGACCTCGATTTATTCATAAAACTGTCTCGATGTATTCATGAATACAACGAGTAAAAATCTATTTAGTAAAGTGTATTCAAAACAGAAAAATCTCCTCAAAATACAAATACAATCAAAAATTGAATACAAGAAATAAAATACACTCCAATACATTGGATTTTCCACAAAAATATTATGAATACACTCAAAAAGGGAATACAAGAAATAAAATAACGAAAAATTGAATTTTACACTAGAAAAAAATGAACACTCTAAAAATACTTCAAATTCACTGTATTTATTTGTGTACACTCAAAAACTTAATACAAGAAATAAAATGCATAATGAAAAAATAGATTTTACACTAGAAAAAAATGAATACACTTCAAAATCACTGTATTCATTTGTATTCCGGACAGATCTGGATAATAAACTGTATTTTTGGTCAGATCTGGACAATAAAGTGTATTTTGCGATCAGGTCTGGGCCTTACCGACCTACTCCTTTTTTGGTCGGCGTGTGACGGTTGTTTGTCAGTTGTTGTTCGCCATTAACGGCATTTTGCCAGTGGTTTCGCGGTTGCTCCCGTTCATCGGAGCAAAAGCTCCTTGTTGGAGCAGTGAAGACGAAGAGAGAGGAGGTGAGGGACAGCAGTGGCAGAGGTACAACGTTGATTTCTCTGGCGTCGTAAATTCGTTGGCGAGGATGGACAATGAAGAGAGCAGTGGTATGGGTTTCGCCGGAGCTCCGACGACGATTCGTGGTGGCCGACGGCGGCGGAGGGAGAAGAGATAGAGGGGTTTGAGGAAAAAATATGATATAGTGGATGTATTTGAGGTATTAGTTACCATACATAATTGAAATACAACATTTAGCTATGAGATGTAATTAATATAAACTATAGCTACTAAATATAATTATGTACTAATAGTTAGTTATGCCATCTAGATTTTTCCTTATTACAATACACTTGCTCATATTCTCTCGATTATTGTGTTTACATACGAGTTATCGTAATTGTGCCTAGAAGCTATCACAAGGTTCAGGTTAATTGCTACTTTCTTATTCTTAGTATTATTATTATTATCTATTTATAGTATATTTTACGTAGAAATTATTATCAAACATGTCACTTGAGATCCACGTGTCCTTGACCATGTATACAAATTTAATTGTATCATTTTACGGGTAAATAGTTTGGCGCCCACTGTGGGGCCTGGACAATTGTGGTGTCACAAGTGACCCCTCTACTGACCTAATTTTCTCTTTAAGTCTTGTTTTTTGTTCAGAGTAAACAAATGACATGAGTAGGAGAATACGGAAGCAGTCACAACATCGGGGACAACACAAGCAATGTCCCACTCGTACCGGATGGTTTGCCAATAGAAACCACGATACCAGAGGACCCGATGTTTGCAGACGGAGCCACTTCCAAAGGAGGACAGACTCGGCATGAGGATGTTCCCAGCGATGAAACACCTGAAGAAGCCATACATAATCTGAGGGCACATAATTCTGCTATGAGTGAGCAGTTGGAGCAATTGATGCGGTGTCAAGCGGAGTATATGTCTAAAAATGCTGACAGTACTCCGACAGACGAACTGATGCCTCCACTAAATGCTAATAGAGAAACTGATAATGACCAGGGTAGATCAAGAAATGATGGTTCGAAAAGTGAAGTCGTCCCTGAAAATTTATTTCAGGAAAAAGGTCTTGAAATTCATGGAAGATATGACAAACAAAGTCGACACCAATGCAAAGAAGGCAGAAAAAACCGCCAAGGAGTTCCGACACCGGTATAGTCAAATATCGGTGGGCACTCATGTGGTTGATGGTCCAGACGCAAAGAGATACATTTAGTTGGTGTATAAGCCAGAGGTTACGCCTGAACTTATCCCCAAAAGGTTCAAAATGCATTTTGTAGCCAAATATAATAGAACTACTGATCCATACGAGCACGTAATGACCTATACTACGGTCGTAAAAAGGAAATGATCTAAGGGAACACGAAATAGAATCAATTCTGATCAAGAAGTATGCTGAAACACTTGCTAAGGGAGCTTTGACATGGTATTCACAACTCCCTGAGAACTCAATCGGATCATTCGCCGAGCTCGTCAACATGTTCATAAAAGCTCATGCGGGGGCTCAAAAGGTGAAGACGCACAAGGAGGATATATTTCGTATTGCGCAAGAAGAAACATAACTACTTAGGAACTTCGTTTCATGGTATCAAAAGGACCATATGCTGCTACCCGCAGTACCGAACGAATGGGTTGTAGAGGCTTTTACAAAGGGTTTGAATCCTTCAAGTTCAGATGCCTCACGAAAGCTCAAGGCGAATCTCTTGGAATTCCAGGCTATAACTTGGGAAGATGTGCATAATCGGTATGAGTCCAAGATCCGGATTAAAGATGATATGCTTGGATCTAAGGTCGGAAGTATCTTTGGGAGGTCTGACAAAGGAGCTGGAGCCAGCTGGAACTCCTCAAAGAATCAATTCCGACCTTATCCTACCCTCGAAAAGCAGTCATGTGGACAAGATTTTTGCTCTTTTGAAAAGTCGAATAACAAAGGAGGTCCCGGACGAAACAATCAAGGATTGATGAATTTTGATAAAGGTAATTCATCTAACTCTATTAAGAGTACCGATTACCTGAAATTATCCAAATATAACTTTAACATTGATGAAGAGCAAATTGTGGCGGTACTGAGAACTCATCCGGCGTCTCGACCATTGAAACCATTGCAATCTAATCCTAGCAAAAGAGAATAGTCTGTCTGGTGTGACTTTCATGGCACTCACGGACATAAAATAGTATATTGCAGACACCTACGAGAAGAAGTGGCAGGAATGCTAAGTAGGGACCAGATCTGAGAATACTTAAGAGAGAGAGCTCGCAACAACTACAAGCGGGGACCACCCGTCGAAAATAAATCAAATCCAGCTACACCACCTCATGTTATAAACATGATCTATGACGGGTCAATGATTGCCACCACATCTTTCACCGTAGTCAAGAAGACAAAAATCTCGGTGACCCAGGAAAAGAGATTCTGGGAGATACCAGATAAATATACTATCACGTTCACCGAAGAAAACATTGTCAGTGTAATCTTTCCTCACAACGACGCACCGGTGGTCACGGTACATATCGATTGCTTCCAGGTTGAGAGTTCTGATCAATCCCGGAAGCTTGGCTAATATAATCCAACTGAAGGTGGTAGAGGAAATGAATATGGCAGACAAGATAGTTCCAGCTACTAGAACCCTTTCAGGTTTCAATATGTCAAGAGAAACCACAAATGGAGAAGTGGATCTACCGGTGGATGCGATGAGAGTTATTAAGATAACAAAATATGTCATCGATGGTGACATGAGATATAATGCAATATTCGGAAGGTTGTGGATAATATATAGGCGATCCCATCGACACTGCATCTGTTAGTTAAATTCCCTACACTAGAAGGGATTCAGCAAATCCGAGGCGAATAGCCTACTGCCATGGAAATGTTTGCCATAGAAGCACCAGAGGTGATGACAAATCCTAAATAGCAATTATAGGAAACGGAGACAGTACTAGTGGATGCTCACCAGGTTCCACTGTCAGAATCAGAATCGACCTATCCGGAGGAGGAGTTTTCGGACCGGTACGAAGTGTCTAGATATTTTCAGGTACCGAATGAGTCAGATGCCACTAGGTCCACTCTAGAGGAACTTGATCAAAGTGCGTTACACCCAGAAACTCACGACATGAAGGTATACTTGGGCACAGGGGTTACCCTTGGGACTCAGGATTTAATTCTTAAATATCTTATATCTAACGTTGATTTCTTTGCATGGTCTCATGAACATATGATAGGCATCCCTCCAGAAGTCACAACTCATAAATTGGGCCTGGATCTCAGTTTCCCTCTATATGGTAGGAAAAATGGTTAATCGCCGAACTCCGTAATAAGTTTGTTAAAGAAGAGGTATCTAGATTGCTTAATATAGGATCAATCTGGGAAGTAAAGTACTCGGACTGGTTAGCAAACTTAGTCGTAGTACCAAAAAAAAAGGAAACAAATTTAGAATGTGCATTGATTTTAAATATTTGAATAAAGCATATCCGAAAGACTCATTTCCGTTGCCAAACATAGATCAGATGATCAATTCTACGACCGGCCATGAGATAATGAGTTTCCTCGATGCGTATTCCTGGTATAATCAAATAAGGATGCACCTAGAAGACCAAGAAAAAATATCTTTTTAACTACTTTTGGTACTTAATGTTATAACGTTATGCCTTTTAGGCAGAAAATACCGGAGCAACATATTAAAGGTTAGTAAATAAAATATTTAAAAAGCAAATAGGAAAAACAATGGAAGTATATAAATATGATATGCTTGTCAAGAGTCTGTGCAAATGAGCATTTAAGTTATTTGCAGGAAATATTTGAGGTACTGAGGAAGTATAATATGAAGATGAACCCCAAAAAATGTGCTTTAAGGGCTGGATTCAGAAAATTTCTGGGTTTCTTGGTTTCCCAAAGAGGAATCGAGATAAACCCTGATAAAATAAAAGCTATCGAAGACATACCTGTAACACCTCGTACCTTCGGGCTATGGTTTGAACCGTACAATGGAAACATGATAGAACTAATATGGAGAGTGTATGAAATGGTTTGAAAACTAATCAATCCATAAGAAGGGTCTTAGAAAAAATTAAAATCGGAAGCTACTCAAAGGAGCATGTTTTCAAGTGAGTTTGATGCAAGCCTCACTTAAGTCGAGATTATTGATAAATCTATAAAGAATATGAGAAAACTTTCTCCCTAAATGTTGTATCCCTTTGAATGACCTTTCCATACATATAAGGACTGTGTAAAATGGAGGTATGTACGAAACGTTATGGCAATTTTATTGAGGACGTGTAAAATAAAAATTCCGATTCTTGTAGGGTTAGGTTTTAAAGCCCAAGCCTTTTATGATAACCTATAAATACAACCCTAAAACATTTTATGTAAGGATTTTCGACCAGAGCTACTACCAAACACCTAAGGTGAATTCTTATTCAAATTCCTATGTCAATTATATTAGGTTAACACTAGATTAACACTGAATTATTATTTGAAATCACTAGATTTTGGAAAATCCATTCAAGGTCGAATTTGGAATGAAGCTTTGGGATTTCTTCAAAAAGGTAAGCCCCTCACTAATTAATGGATTATATGAAGTTATTATTATGTTTTGAACATTTAATGGTTGGTAGAATCATGAAATAGGATTGATTTAGACGCTCTCCATCAAACGCAAAACCCTAGTGATTTTGATGTAGATTTTTCCTCCGACCAGCCAGCTTCCGTTGGCATTTGCTGATAATTTAACCATTGGATCGAGCCCATATTTTAACTGAGTGATCAAAATATATAGGTCTTAAATGTGAACGTAAGAGATCTAATTTGGAGGTATGCAGCAGTGTGGTTTGAGCTATGAACAGTTGCTACAAAAAATAGTGAAAACTCTTCTCAAGGTTTCAAGTTCAAAGGTTTGAATTTCTTCTTCAAAAGTCCATACCTTTTATTCAAGTTTTGGAGAAACTAAGGCATGTAGATCTTCTATCCACGTGTTAGAACATCGTTATTCTTATCCACGCCACATGTTTTCATGAAACCATAAAAGTCCATAAATTAGAGTTTTTATTCAAAGTTCATGCTAAAACCCTAAACTACATGTATCATGTTATAGCATGTTGTATTGCTAATTCGTTATTTTGTTTTTAATATTCCATTATGGTTATTAGGAAGCAGTACCTAATCCATGAATACCCATAACCTTGAATTCCACGGGTTCTTAAATACAAGTCATGAACCATTACTACTCAATTCCATGAAATTATACATGTTTTCATGTTTTACACAAGTTATGCTAAAGTATAATCACGAATCATGTTTTATTAGTTATTTTCATGAAATTCATGGTCTTACAAGACAGTTATATTCAAGTACATATTTTGGGAGTTGCACAGATTATCGAGAAGGCTCACACATCCTGAAACTACATATGCCTACGTAGGATAAGGATCGCTCCCTCCAGAGGACGATACCTTCATATTAACCCTTTGTGTGATTATTGAATCCATCATGTCATGTTCATGTATAGTACCCCGGCAAGGTATGAGATGTCTTAGCTGATCGCGCAGATATCAAATGCCACATTCACACATGGTGGTTACATGTCGGTTTTGTTAATGCTCTCCCCACAGATATACAGATTTACAGATATATAGATTTTACACATGTTATTATACTCATGTCAGTTCATGTTCATGTTCATTATTCAGTTTAAGTTTCATGTTCCTATTATTTCATGTGCATACTTATTTTTTCAGTTGCTTTACATACAATACAATTCAAATGTACTTACGTCCCTTTTGCCCGGGGTCTGTATTTCACGATGCAGGTACTGAGTTTCAGGATGACGAATTTGTTAATTAGGATTTGCCTCAGTATCAGCTATTGGTGAGCCCCATTTCATTCTGGGTGTTAGTTAGTAATTTTACATGTTATGCTTTATAGTAAAGGTAGGTCAGGGCCTTGTCCTGGTAAAATATTTTTGTAGTCAGACTCACGTTTCAGAGGTTTTATAGATTGGACTAGTTTAGCATGTCATGTTAGTCATGTCAGAATTGGTTTTCAAACTTACTATGTTTTCAGATATCTCCGCAATTCATTTTCAGACTATATTTCAACATTCAGTTTACATGATTTAAATCACTTTTATTTCATGCTTTTGATACCCATGTTGATTCAGCGAGCCATATGGTTCGCTCGGTCACATGCAGTCAGGCACCGAGTGTCGTGTTTCACCTAAGCCATGGTTTGGGGCATTACAAAACTTAGTATCAGAACCTAGGTTAAGTGTCTTAGGAAGTCTATGAAATTGTGTCCAGTGGGGTCACTTTTATATGTGTGCACGCGGCACCACTAAACGGTTGACCACCAAGACATTTAGGATTGTCTCACTTCTTTCATACTTTAGACCGTGAAATTAGAGCAGTACTTTATGGAATTCTTCTAACTCGCGACATGAATCCTAGAGCAATAAGTAATATTCTCTTCCTATATAATTCGAGACGTATCAAATGCATAAACAACGAGAAGGAAATTCAAGGTCCAAGTGAGTATGACTACCCATTGGGGTATAATCGGGAAGTGCATGTTGGTACCAGATGAGACTTGAGATAATATCGAAAGTGGAACAAAATGCATAGTTAATACGAACTAGAGCATAACCCTTATTAGAAAGTACAAAGGTAGTTATTATGTTTTATTGTTATCAGTTTACCTCAGTTACCGCTATACAGTGTTTCAGTTAGCAGGATTATAGTTATTCAGTACACCAATGTTCTATTATATAGTTATCACATTTTCAATTTTTGATGTATCGAGATTCTTATGACTTGTGAGTATATAGTGATGCTTCTGGGGTGCTAAAAGGAAGTGTAAGTGACGATGACTACAGTGAAATCTTCGCATGTTATAAGTCCAGGGTATGACCCAAGGCTCGTCAAATGGCGCATAAGGTAATTTATCAGGTGATAGTACCATTATAAGGACATGATTCTGCATAATAGTATACATACGTTCTATACCTTACATAATAAGTTTAATTGGATTTCTGGATCATGGAGCTATAAGTATGAGGATGATAGTTCATAATTAAGACCCTGCAGGGTAACATGTTATGAAGTTAGTTGCAGTAGGCATAAACTGACCACAATAGTTTTGAGTAGAATAAAGCCTAAGAGCAAAATACCTAGGAGGAAAAAAAGACGTGTTATTACATAATGTGTTTCCGTACGACCTATGCACATGACTAAGAAGAGACGACACATGACATGAGAACCATGAGAATACGATATTGAATTTCTGGGGATAGTTTTAAATTATTTAAGTTTATTTAGATCAGAACCAGAGAGTATGACGTTAGTAAGTTACTATAAAAAGTAGATATTACTATAAGATGATAAGATGTGACAGTTCCCTCTAAGATTATGTGATTTAAGTGTTTATCCCATGCGTGTATAATTTGACATGACCTTAAGGTGTATAGAATGTTGGGGTTAGATATTTCAACCTTTCATTAAGAGAAACGTAATTTCCCTAAGTTTGATCCATGCACATAGCTTAGAAAAGATAGTATACGATCGCAGAACAGGGTTGGATAATGAGAGAAGTTATAAATAATCTTACACTTCACTTTAGTATTCAGGACAGAACCAGAGAACATGATACTAGCAGGTGGTTAGTAGAGAATAATAAGTATTTTTTTAGTAGATACAATGAATTAGCAATTTCAGCAGAGCTAGTAGAGGTACGATTTGATTTCCTTAGTTAGGTTAACACTAGTGAGTGAGTAGCAGTTTGAGTACACCGAATACGTGTTAGAACCTAAAGAGTTTAAGATAAATATAGAGTACAGTGGCAATGGAAGAAGAAATCAGCTAGGCAGTAAGAGAGGAAACTACAGAAACACAATCTTTTAGAGTTATCAAAAATGAGGGTTTTCCCTAAGACTGGTAGTATGAGTGAATTAAGTCATTAAGACAGAATATGCCAGTAATTCAGTCCATGTAAGTAATTTAGTTCCCCGTTCTTGTAAGTAGTTCAGTTTTCCTAGTAAGGAAGATCACTCGGAATGGAGTCGAAAGATGAGCCGTCAATGAAATAAAGTGCACAGAGTTGTAGAAGATGAGGAAAGTTGGTTGGATCCCAAAGAGAGAGAAGGATCCCCAAATGTATGATCTTAACCTTTGGTCCAAGAGAAAGATGTGTAAATTATCAAGGAGTGCAATTGAATATTTGAAAATCCAAAGGGTTAGCATGAGATATGAAGAACCTCAGTTTAGTAATAAGGGCGTAATGAGATAGTCTCCATAAGGAATGTGCCTCATTTGTATAAGAAACACGAAGTGAGTAGAATGATCGTCAAATGACTTGTGTCAAGATCAGTTATTATCAATTAAGCGATCACATAAAAATTATAAGAGCATGCCCAGTTATGTGTCATAGGGATGGTGCCATTGCACGATACTCTAATATTTAGGGTGTTGGTCAAAGACTTAGCTCACAACCGTACTATGAGTATTTTAAGAAGTGTCTCACAAATAAATCAAGTATATGTAGTTTAGCTCATGTTGAGGCAGCCAAAAGAATCATGATGAAATAAGTTCATCGTTTAGAAAACCTAGGAGTTCAACTTTTGGAACTCGAAGATGGTAGAGTTGTTGTACAGAATAGAGTCAAATCCTTCTTAGTAGTTGCGCAAAAGAGGAATACAGTTTCATGACCCCTATCTATTGTAGCTAAAGAAAGGGATTCATATATATAAATACATGGCTTTTGAACAAAGGGGAGATGA
The DNA here is from genome assembly GCA_029783415.1 of Anisodus acutangulus. Classification (NCBI taxonomy): domain Eukaryota; kingdom Viridiplantae; phylum Streptophyta; class Magnoliopsida; order Solanales; family Solanaceae; genus Anisodus; species Anisodus acutangulus. The sequence goes on from CM056494.1 coordinate 27,901,253, forward strand.
TGGTACTACAAGGTACCAAGGGAAATTTTACATCTCAGATGTAGATAGACGCAGAGAGAGAAGTATGATAGAGGCGTACAATTTCAGATATTCTATCTATCCAAGCTCCATGAAAATGTTTCATGACCTCGAGGGGGTTTATTGGTGGAATGACATGAAGAATAATGTATCCAATTTCATGGCTAAGTTTCCAAATTGGTAGCAAGCGAAAGCCGATTCAGCAGAAGATTATGCCAAGTTATATATTCAGGAAAAATCCAGATTGCATAGGGCTCCAATGTCCATTAGATCAGTTCGTGGTGCCCAGTTCAAAGCGAAATTTCTTTGAAGTCTTTTTAGAAGGAATTGGATACCATCTTAGTGCCATTTTTTATCCTCAAACAGATGTTAGATAGAGTGTACTATCCAGACACTCGAAGATATGTTGAGCGCATGTGCCCTAGACTTTAAAGGTAATTGAGATGATCATTTGCCTCTCATTGAGTTATTTCTAAATATAGATATCATACTAGTATCAAGATGGCACTGTTCGAAGCTTTATATGGGCGAAGGTATAGATCGCCAATTGGTTGGTTCGAAGTTGGTGAAGCAGAGTTTTTAGGACCAAACTTGATCCATCAGGCTATGGAGAAAGTCAAATTAATCCAGGAGCATGTGAAAATGGTTATGAGTCGCAAGAGTCCTATGCGAATGTGTGACATAGAGAATCGGAGTTTTATGTTAACAATTGGGTGCTTCTAGAAAATTTTGCCTATGAAAGGTGTCATGTGATTTGAGAAGAAAGAGAAGTTAGTCCCAAATATATTAGACCATATAGGTTCCTACGAAAGATCATCAAGTTCTCAAGTTGAGGACTATGGAAGTAGCTCCATTGAAAGTGTTGTAAGGAACCAAAATGTGAAGGAGGCTAAACGGGAGGCCAAAGAGGACATGAAGACCAAATATCCGCACTTATTGATGGACAATCAGAAAATGTCTAGGGTAACTACCTCAAGTATTCATACCTCATGCCAGTTCAGTGTTCATATCTCACCTCCGCTAAACATTCAGATCTCATGCTGTAACAATCATGTTTTCGGCATTCGAATTTCATGTTATGATATTTATGTTTTAAATCTCATGTTAGTTTATCCCTCATGTATCCATGTGAGCCAGTATTTATGTATGTATGTCAGTATAGTAATCATGTTCCATTTCATACTCCTCGCATCCATGTAATCATGTCATGTTCATGCTCATGTTCCAGTACATGTCACTCATGCCTACAAATTCTTTCCAAATTACATGTATAGTATTTATGTATTCATTCATTTTAATGTCCATATGTTCATGTCCGACCGGTATTCATAAAAGATAGTATTCATGTATTCATGCCAACTCAGTATTCATGTTAGTCACGTCCATATTTCAGTTACCATGTTATGTCATATCATGCATATTAAGATGTCATGTGAGTCTTGTGTTGTGCTCTGGTTAGCTGACAAGTGTTTGAAAACATTTGGATAGTCCTATTTATGGAGGAAACCCTGCTAAATATGGTCGACTATTTGGACGGACAAGTGTAGACTATGGCAGAAAGGCAGGGGAATCCGGAATCGTTTGTAAAATTCTAGAGTTAGTCATACTCCTAACTATGAACCATCATTCGAGGACGAATGATCCCAATGGAGAGATATTGTAATACCTCGTACCTTCAGGCTATGGTTTGAACCGTACAATGGGAACATGATGGAACTAAGATGAGGAGTGTATGAAGTGTGTTGAAAATGAATCAAGCCATAATAAGGGTCTTATGAAAAAATAGAATCAGGAGCATGTTTTCAAGTGAGTTTGTAGCACGCCTCACTTAAGCCGAATTTATGGATAAATATATAAGGAATATGAGAAAAATTCCTTCATTAAAGTTGTAGCCCTTTGAAAAACCTTTATATCCATATAATGACCAAGTCAAACGGAGGTATGTACAAAACGTTGTGACCGTTTTATTGAGGATGTATAAAATGGAAATCTCGATTCTTGTAGAATTAGGTTTTAAACCCCAAGCCTTTTATGATAACCTATAAATACAACCTTAAAACATTTTATGTAAGGATTTTCGACCAGAGCTACTACCAAACACCTAAGGTGAATTCTTATTCAAATTTCTATGTCAATTATATTAAGTGAACACTAGATTAACACCGAATTATTATTTGGAATCGCTAGATTTTGGAAAATCCATTCAAGATCGAATTTGGAATGAAGCTTTGGGATTTCTTCAAAAAGGTAAGTCCCTCACTAATTAATGGATTATATGGGGTTATTATTATGTTTTGAACATTTAATGGTTGGTAGAATCATGAAATATGATTGATTTAGACGCTCTCCATCAAACGCAAAACCCTAGTGATTTTGCTGTAGATTTTTTCTCCGACCAGCCAGCTTCCGTTGGCATTTGCCGATAATTTAACCATTGGATCGAGCCCAAATTTTAATTGAGTGATAACAATATATAGGTCTTAAATGTGAACATAAGAGACCTAATTTGGAAGTCTGCAGCAGTGTGGTTTGAGCTATGAACAGTAGCTACAAAAAATAGTGAAAACACTTCTCAAGATTTCAAGTTCAAATGTTTGGATTTCTTCTTCAAAAGTTCATACCTTTTATTCAAGTTTTGGAGAAACTAAGGCATGTAGATCTTCTATCCACGTGTGAGAACATCGTTATTCTTCTCCACGCCACATGTTTTCATGAAACCATAAAAGTCCATAAATTAGGATTTTTATTCCAAGTTCATGCTAACCCTAAACTACATGTATCATGTTATAGCATGTTTGTATTGCTAATTTGTTATTTTGTTCTTAATATTCCATTATGGTTATTAGTAATCCGTACCTAATCCATGAATATCCAAGACCTTGAATTTTATGGGTTCTTAAATACAAGTCATGAACCATTACTACTCAATTCCGTGAAATTATACATGTGTTTCATGTTTTACACAAGTTATGCTAAATTATAATCACAAATCATGTTTTATAAGTTATTTTCATGAAATTCATGGGCTTACAAGACAACTATATTCAAGTACATATTTTGGAAGTTGCACAAATTACCGAGAAGGCTCACACATCCTGAAACTACGTATGCCAGCGTAGGATAAAGATCGCTCCCTCCAGAGGACGATACCTTCATATTAACCATTTATGTGATTATTGGATCCATCATGTCATGTCCATGTATCGTACCCCGGCAAGGTATATGATGGCTTAGCTGATCGGGCAGATATCAAACGTCACATTTACACGTGGTGGTTATATGTCGGTTTTGTTAATGCTCTCCCCACAGATATACAGATTTACAGATATATAGATTTTACACATGTTATTATACTCATGTCGGATCATGTTCATGTTCATTGTTAAGTTTAAGTTTCACGTTCCTATTATTTCATGTGCATACTTATTCTTTCAGTTGTTTTACATACAGTACAATTCAAATGTACTTACGTCCCTTTTGCCCGGGGCCTGTATTTCACGATGCATGTACTGAGTTTCAGGATGACGAATTTTCTAATTAGGATTTGCCTCAGTATCAGCTATTGGTGAGCCCCATTTCATTCGTGGTGTCAGTTAGTTATTTTACATGTTATGCTTTATAGTAAAGGTAGGTCAGGGACATGTCCTGGTAAAATATTTTGCAGTCAGACTCACGTTTCAGAGGTTTTATAGACTGAACTAGTTTAGCATCATGTTAGTCATGTCAGAATTGGTTTTCAAATTTACTATGTTTTCAGATATTTTCGCAATACATTTTCAGACTATATGTCAACATTCAATTTACATGATTTAAATCACTTTTATTGCATGCTATTGATACCCATGTTGATTCAGCAAGCCATGTGATTCGCTCAGTCACATGCAGTCAGGCACCGAGTATCGTGTTTCGCCCATGACATGATTCAGGGTGTTACAAGACTGGACACACTTGAAGATGTGAAAGCGGTGTAGTAGCTGGCCGAGTGAGTGGTTGCCCTAAGCAGGTTTATCTCCCGATCGTTAGAGAAATGTCACAAATTCTTTTCATTTATAAAGAAGAAGAACGATTGTGTTTGGACTCCCGAATGCCAGCAAGTCCTACAGGACCTGAAAGCTTACCTATCAAGCCCTATGTTCATGTCAAAGCCAAAATATGGAGAACAACTACTCATATATCTGGTGATCTCAGAGGTAACGGTAAGTGCAGTTCTTGTACGGGAGGAAAAATGTATGTAATTTCCTGTTTATTACGTAAGTATAGTAATGTCAGGGGCCGAGACCTGATACCCGCTGCTCAAAAGGCTAGACTTTGCCTTAGTAATGTCGTTGTGAAAGCTTCGACCATATTTTCAATGCCACCCTATTGTCGTAGTAACTACATTCCCTCTTAAGAATGTGTTGCATACGACCGAACTTTTCAAGCACTTGGCTAAATGGGCGGTAGAATTAAGTGAATTTGATATTGAATATACACCCCGTACTGCGATAAAGTCGCAAGTCCTTACATACTTTGTGACCGATTTCAGTCCGGGAGTAACCCCACAGGCGAAAAAAGAGGCTATCTTGGTCTCGGGACCTGCACCCCGGATCTGGTCTCTCTATACAGATGGTTGATGATAGGCTAGAAACATGATGTTTTAGCTACATTTCGCCTTTTATTGACTACACCTTAATCGTGTTTGAGCTATAATGAAGTTTTTTTTAATACTTATTACGTGTGTTCTTGTGTAGGACTTGCTCCCGAGCAAACAAATATTTTTGGAGCTACAAAGGAGATTTTGGGACTTTGAAGTCTGAGTAGAAGCTCAACGAACAATACGAAATCGAGTTCGATATTCAAGGACCAAGTATGCATATAAAAAATGAAAAAAATGAACAATTACATAATTTAGGCCTACCGAGACGTGCCCCGTCGCACCACCACTAGTCTATGAACTTTTACTACCTTTGAGAAACCAACTAATTTGGATGGAGCAATCATTACCACTAATAATAATATTATAATGATTGGGGAAAAGAGAAATAATCATGCAATGATTAAAGAAAATAAGAGAGGAAGACATTACCTGGGCGTGAAGCAGCAAGCCAAAGGATTGCATGAAGCAAATTTGAAAGGCACTCAATGATCACCTAATCATTACCCAATTAGCATACAAGCTTGGTTGAGATTCCAAAATTAGAAGAAGCAATTGCACAAATTGGGGGCACTCGCTGAATATTTTCTCAGCCGCGACGCACAGGGCGTAGCGGCCCGCGTCACGGCAGATTATTTGACTGCCAGCGAATTTTTGTCCAGATTTTGAAGGGGTATATCGGTCCGGGTTTATTTGTGATGAAATAAATACAAAAAATACATTTTGAGAGGACTTTGGGAGCATTGGCGGATCGTAGAAGAGGATTTCATGATTGAATTCATTACTTTCCATCACGATTCGATTCAATACAAAAATTTGGGTCAATCTTCGGTTGTAATGTTTTCTAATTCTATTTCTTCTATGTTCTTTTATTCTATTATGGAGTAGTTTTCTTATAGGGTTTTGACATACATGATATATTGATTGATGTTCTTAGATTCGATTCTTGTTTTATTGCTTGAATTCATTAATGGAGTTTGAATTGAATTGCAGAGTTATTTACTATTTTATTTAATTGAAAGAGGAATAGTTTGGTGAATATTTCTGCATTATTTTATTTGGTTTTAATTAGTGATTCTTCTAAGTAATCGAAAGAGCTTCTTGAATTATTGGTTGAACCAAGAGAGGAAACTATTCGAGAGACGTTTTCTTTTAGACTAAATCCTTAGCGTTTGCTTGCATTCACATGGCTTTTCATTAGTCTTGAATTCATGGATAGTAGTTCTAATTGATTATTGAGATGTTCGTAGATGCTTTAATCTCAAGAAGTATTTTTTGAATTATCTTAATATATATCTGATTTAGCTCTTGATTGAATAATTCTGTTGAGTAATCGAAAGAGACTCTTCAATAATTTATCTTGGGTTATTAGTTGACGGTATTCGTGAGAAGTCGTCTGAAGATCTATTTCTATCCATAGTTCTTGAACATTCTCAAGACTTGCATTAGTTTAATTTGTAGAATCTGAATAAATAATTGGAAGAGTTTTATTAGATTCTTGAGTAAACTAATTACTTATTGAATTAGAAAGACTCAATAAATATTTGAAGAGAATAATAAAACGAATCGAAACTAATTGCTAAAATCTTGCATCTGTCTTGTCTGCTACCCTTACTTCTCATATTAATAGTAACATTTGCTTTCGTTGTCAATTGTCTTTAATTATGTTTGTAGTAAATAATCGTGGTTTATAACCACAACAAACTCAAGTTTTGATCACCTGAATAATACTAAGCAAGTTTTATTTGAGTAATTATTTGTATCAATCCATGTGGAAACGATCTTAAACTATACTATTTTTTACTAGAGAAGCGCTTAATTTATATTGTATTTTGCGCTCGTCAATAGTGCCTCCAACGTCAAGGGGACCGGCTTGGGACTAGTGTTGCGCATTCCCACCGGTGAAATTTTAAGGCAAGTAATACATAGCACTCCGTTGACTAACAATGAAGCCGAGTATGAGGCTTTGGTTGCAGGTTTGGAACTAGCCCGAGGCTTAAGTTCACAAATTATTGAACTCAAGTGTGACTCGTTGCTGGTAGTGAACCAAATCCATGGGGTGTTTGAAGCCAAGAAGAGCGCATGTCAAGATACCTTGAGAAGGCACTGAAACTTTTGTCTCGGTGGTGCATATACCCGGGAAGAAAACATAAAAGTGGATGCACTAGCAAACTTAGGCTCCAGTACGGAAGCCGAGGGTTCTAAGATCGAGTTGGTTGTTCTGCTGTTGCATTCGGAACTGGATCCCATCAGGTACAACAAGATAAATTCAACCAGCCTAACTTGGGACTGGAGGAATAAATTCTTAGACTATCTCGTGAACGGAAAGCTCCTGGAGGACCCGAAAGCATCCAGAGCTTTGAGGACCAAAGTTGCTCGGTACTGTGTCATAGATGGAAAACTTTATCGAATGTATTTTTATGGTCCCCTAGCTCGGTGCATAGGCCCTGATGAAGTTGATTATGTAATAAGGGAAGTCCATGAGACATCTATGGAAACCATTTGGGAGCAGAATTCTTAGTGAGAAAGCTTCATAAGGGTTGGTTACTATTGGCCCCAGATCAAAGAAGATGCCAAAATATTTGTAAAGAAATGTGATAAATATCAGTGTCATGCACAACTGTTACACTGACCGGGAGAAGGGCTACACCCGGTAGTGTTCCCGTAGTCGTTCATGAAGTAGGGGATGGACATTGTCGGACCCTTGTTAGCAGCACCAAGACAGGTATGTCAAATTATATTTATGACTGATTATTTCTCTAAATAGGTTGAAGTTGCAGCTTATACAAAGATTCGGGAGAAAGAGGTGAAGTACTTCATTTGGCAACATATCATCTGTCGTTTTGGCATCCCAATGGGGGTAACTTGTGACAATAATCAGAATTCTATCAGAGCCAAAGTCACAAAGTTCCTAGATGACTTGAACATCACCTCCACTCCCTATCATCCCATTGAGAATGGTCAGGTGAAGTCAACAAACAAGACTATAATCCAAAATTTGAAGAAGAAACTAGAAGCTGCAAAAGGAAACTGGTCAACTATGCTACCAAAAATATTATGGGCATATAGAACCATGACAAAAATGAGTATCGGAGAAACTCATTTTTCCATGGTCTATGGTGCAGAGGCCTTGATCCCGGTGGAAGTGGGAACTCCCAGTTTGAGATATCTCCGGGCTGAGGACAAATCAAATACAGAATCAATGACCGTGTACCAACATTTGCTCGAAGAACGTCAAGACCTAGCATATGTCCGGATGGTAGCCCAGAACAAAGAATGGAACGCTACTATAACCGGCGCATAAATCTCTGACACGCAAACTCAGGGACTTGGTGCTCCAGAGGGTAACTCAGATTACCCGAGAGCATAATGCAGTAAAATTAGGAGCAAATTGGGAAGGGACATATACAGTCATCGGTATTGCTGGTAAAGGAGTTTATCAGTTGACAGACCAACAAGGAAATAAATTTCCTAGTAATTGGAATGTAAGCCACTTGAAGAAGTATTATGTATAGTAAGATAGAACATGCGTTGCACTCTTTTTCTCTTCGTTCGGTTTTTATCCCAATTGGGTTTTTCTGGCAAAGTTTTTAATGAGGCAGCACCATAATATAAGCATGTTAACTATCTTACTGTCGTAGAGAGCTATCCAATGTCCGAGTCTTCATAGCATGAACTCCCAGACACTGGGGAAAATACACTCGGAGTGGAGTAAATCTTACGAAATTTTAGAGCTTCAAGGAAAAGCACCCAATACTGAAACTGCTCAAATGTCCAAAATATATGTAAACAGACTGACTACACTAGATGGCAACCGAATTATTCTTACACTTGTCTTCACATTTGTAAGTCAAAGGAATCGATAAAAAATTCTTTTTTATGATTAATAAATCTTTGTCATCACGAGCATAAAAACGTATGTTATCTTAAACATATCGAAATTTCGTGCCATAATACAGCACCATTAAAAATAAGGGCCCTCTCTTATTAAAACCTTAATAAAAAAATTAAGGCTCCGGATACAAAAAGTATCAGAGTTTTAAGTTGACCGGAACCGAGTCAGTTTCGAAACCAACTATAAAGACCATGAGAAGCCTTGATACGAGGTGAAAACTCACTTTTTTTTAATAAAATTAAGTTTAATAGGAAGTTACTAATACTCCCAAAAGTTTAGTGAAGCAAAATAAGTAAAAATATGCTTTTAAGAATGAAAAATATATAACGGAGACCTTAAGCAGAATTACGAAAAAAGGAAAAGTTATTTATTCATACTTTCCTAATCGAAATCAATCTGATTACAAAAGGTACTAACTAGGCCCAAAAGTGGTCCGATAACAAGATAAAAGATTAAAAATAAAAATCCGCGCGAAAGGTTAAGGCCTGCCCGCTCCATGGTCTACCGGGGGTGTTTCAAATGGTACTAACAAAATCAAAAGATCAAAAAATCAGATGGGGGGTCTCATCACCATCATCATCAGCTTCTCCATCAACTTCTAAATCCTCTCTATCTCCTTGTAGAGCTTCCAACGATAGCTCAGTATCGTAGAGGTCCATTTCGGCGTCCAGGAGTTCAGAAGGAATAGCAAACCCTAGTTTGCTAGCCTCTTCAAGGGTATCCATGAGACTCTTTAGAACAACCAGATCTCTCTGAAGCTTCCATCTTTGGCATTTAGCCTGGAGCTCAGTGATGGTGTGCTCGGAGGTGTTCAGCTGCCCTTGGGCCTCTGGAAAATCTGTTGTTAACCTTGCCGTCCTCACTTGAAGGGTCACATAAGAGGTGGTTAAAACCTTAAGGGAATTCTCCTGATCCTGAAGAGAGTCAATGACATCATGAAAACGTAGTCGGAGAGGCTTGAAGAGAGCCTGAATCTCTAAGATCATCTCAGAGGTCTTCAATTTCGGCTCTAAGATGCTGAATTTCCTCATTCAACTTCTTTTCCTCTTGATAAGGGCCAATTGACTTAGCCAAATCCGCGGTGGAGAGAGAAATGGCATAAACCTGGATGAAGGAATTTTTGCCAGTGAGGAAGCATGAGCATCTAAAGAGCAATTAAAAGGAAAAAATATGTTACTTGCAAAAGCAAGTCTGCAAGAGAAGCCTCAAGAGTAACGTTGGGGGATTTCTCTGGTGGAAGAAGCAGATGTCCCAGCCTCAGTACCATAAGTAGGGATTGAGTTGTGCTTAGAAGGGTCACTATGAGAAATAATTGTCTTTATCTCCAGAGCATCCCGTAGGGGACTCCCGGGGCAGGTGCTTTCATCGATCACCTTCTCATCATCATCAAGCTGAATGACACTCGTTTTTGCCTCTGCTTGTACCTCTTTCTAATAATCAGTGAGCCGGTGGTGGTTCTTAACCCGGGAACCAATTTCCACTGGGGTCTCACGAGCTTCGTCTTGAGTTTTACGCTTTCGATTGCTGAAAGCAGACTAAAGAATGTTAGACAAAGTGTTTGCACATAATGACACTTTCTGGTCTACATATTTTCTTGTCGGGAGCCCTGCGGATGGAATAAATAGGATGAAAAGAAATCCCAGGAAATCTAGGGTGAAACCTATATAAAAGGAAAAGTCAGGGTTAAGACTTACCGTGGTACCCTTCCACCACTCGGAGGTAATACTCTTTCATGATCGAGTGATGTCGGGGGAGACACGGAGAAGACTGACAACCCATTCGAAAATCCCTTCAATCAGTTGTAGCTCAACTAAAACGGTTGTGAAAATACGATGTTTACATGAGAAAGGGTAGTCTCTTAATCAAAAAGGCAAAATAAACAAGTTCATGACTAAAAATACTCACGAGAAGGGTTCCACTTCTCTAGAAAAATATCTGTAGAAGGACGGTGAATTTGGTCAGTCCAAATCAAAATATATCGGGTAAGCCAAACTTAGTCACAATCATCTTCGGCATTAACGAGGCTCTAGATTCCACGGGGGTATAAATGAATAATACTACCCTGGTAAACACGGGGGTAGTAGATGAGGAAAAGACGGTCAATGGTGAATGGGGCGTTGGCATTATCTGCCAGCATCTGTATGCAATAAATTAATCTCCAAATTTGTGGAGCAACTTGCCCCAAGCAGACTCTGTATTATCGACAAATATCTTCGATAATTTGGGGGATAGGAAGCTTGAAGCTACTAGTAAAATGGTATGTATAGGTCATAGAAAACCCTTCAAGATGGTGGTGAACTCGATCAACTGGGTCGGTTGTTCTAATGACCGTATCATAAGAGAAGTTGCAATCTTTCACAACATCGGGGAGAATCATGGCAGTAATCAAAGATTCAATCCCTTCAACATGTTCGAAGTTGCTCTGAACACGAAGGTCTCCAGAGAAATCGAATACAGAAGGAAGAATCTCTGCGGCAACGGAGTGCAAGTCAACCTCTTGCCTCTTTGGGGAAGTATGTTCTTTCCCAGGACGACGGGTTTGAGTATCGTCATTGTTGTTTGGGGAACGAGAAGGAGAAGATTTCGTGGATGACATTACGGAAACAAATTTTAAAGAGGAAGGAAAATTTATGAATACTGTAAATTTGAGGAAGATTGTGGTAGCCTTCTGTGTGGGATTTGACCTCCTATTTATGACATGAAAATATAACGTTTAGAAGTGAAAAGATGTGCATCATCATTGCTATACTTCACGTCCATCAGAGCAATTCTTTAGTTGTCGCCATTTCAGAAGCATTGAATGAATGTGACGTTTGACAAGTTTTGTAATCATTACGTTTCAAATTTCCCGCCGAAGTGCAAGGTTCATTTAGTCAGGGGTTCAAAACCACTTCCTAGGCGTGCAAGGTTTGCACCCGAAAAGTGCGGAGACTATCTGTATAGAGCAAAATTCATATAAGACAGTTGTACAAATTATAGTGTGACACATGGAACATGCTGATGAGTCAAGTCCATGTCAGCCTGATGCACTACCGTTTAGATACAAGCGGTACCGAGAGCGTCATATGTATGTCTACTACCAGTTAGGGATGGCAATTGGGCGGGGCGGGTGCGGGTACCCCCTCCCCCGCACCCGTACCCGCCAAAAAAAATTATACCCGTCACCTGGCGGGTACAATTTTCAACATCCATACCCGCCTAGGCGGGTATATTCCTATACCCGCCACCTACCCGCCACCTACCTACCCGTCCGCCTACCCGCCACCTACCCGTCCGCCTACCCGCCACCTACCCGTCCGCCTACCCGCCACCCATTTTTTTCACCTCTTCCCCATTGCACAACAAAGAATCAAGAAAATAAAATTTCTAAGAAACCCAAAAAATTATCCACCCAAATAACTATATATTACAAATGTAGACAAAACTCAGATATTATTTTAGCTATATAAGCTAGGCGGGTAGGCGGGCGGGTAGGTAGGCGGGTAGGCGGGCGGGCGGGCGGGTAGGCGGGCGGGTAGGCGGATATGACTGTAAATCCACCACCTACCCGCCTACCCGTGACGGATACATTTTCAATACCCATACCCGCCTACTACCCGCCAAAGTTATACCCATACCCGCCCCAATTGGGGCGGGTGCGGTGCGGAATCCGCAAAATTATACCCACCTGTCATCCCTACTACCAGTGACTCAGAAGGTCAAGAGAACTATTTGAATTGCAACGGACGACCATTATTAAATCGGTTGCACGTCTTCCAACAGAGCATTGATGGCATTTATTGAGATACCAATTGTCCAATTATTACAACACTCATTCTCTTGACTTAATGAGAGCATATTTCGTGGAGTGTGTACCCATGTAGCTCATGTATAAATAGGATACATAATTCCACTGTAAGGAGATCATATTCAAGTTATTACAATACACTTGCTCATATTTTCTCGATTATTGTGCTTACATACGAGTTGTCATACACTTTGCCCAGAAGCTATCACAAGGCTCAGGCTAATTGCTACTTTCTTAGTCTTATTATTATCTATTTACAATATATTTTACATAGAATTATTACCAACTCTGTCACTTGAGATCCACGTGTCCTTGACCACGTATACAAATTAAACTGTACCATTTTACGGGTAAAAATCGCATAAAATGAATTAGAATTCGAACACGTTAGATTAGAATGTGAATTCTTTTATCTTGTTGGTGTATATACATTTATTGCTTGTCCTTGTATCGAGGGTGTTACATCCCGCATTTTCCATACGTTAAGTCACGTCGTGAGTTAGTTGTCACACGTTCGGAAAGCTAGGCTAATCTAAAATTTATAAGTGGTTACAACCATGTCTTGTATGAATTAGAATAGTTGGAGGTTAAATGAATCGAAGAAAGTAAGTTTCATCAGGTTACACCCCGTACATTTGAGGTCAATTGCGTCGCGAGTTAATTAATGTGAGCTCGGAGATTAATATCCCTCTTCATGATTAAGGAAGGTTTTAAACAAGTGTTAAGTAAATCTCATAAGAGTTCGGAATTAAACGAAACAAAGAAATTAAGTTCGCCGAAATTTGACTTTTTGGTCCCTTTCGTCCAGTGGTTAGGACATCGTCTTTTTATGTCGAAGACACGGGTTCGATTCCCATAAGGGATAGGTACTCATTCCCGGCCGCTTTCAGTTAGTGTTTATTGTTGAGTGATCACTCGTTGTCTGGCTGAAAAAAATGGTCCGGAAGCTTCCTCTCTCCCAGCAAGCAAGACGAGATCACCACTTCTCTCAGTAATGGACTTCCTTTACTTCGTAACCTTAGCCTTAGATGTCCTTTCATAGATTCTCGAACCTCCGACAAACAGAATCTACATGCATGCGTTCTTGCTCTCCTCCCCTCAGCCAAACATCCCTTTTTTTCTTTTGGCCCTTTTTCTTAGGCATTGAACCCCACCCCACGGAGCAGTGCTGAGTGGTGTCCTCCCCTCCCTAACACTTAAACAGAGTTCTGTATATGGAGCCACCATCATCTCTATCCGGGTACGATCATAGCTTCATTCATTCGTTGAACCTTGGGGATCACCATTAGCATTGAGGTCAATCACCACACTACCTCTATCATACATACGACATTACACGAAGCGAGAGTGCATGGTCAACACACACCTAAAGCGCCTACGTTCCTCTTGCATCCAATACAACCACAACCTAACTTGCACAAGATTCAACAACCGAAGCTACTAGTAGTCCCGAGGGGGCGGCATCCTCAGAATTCTGGACATGATTTTGGCCTAACTTCGTAGGGGTATATCTTCTAGTATATAAGGTAGTTTGGAGTACATAACCTATCTAAATTCAAGTTCAGAGAGTCTACCTTCCAACTCAATAAACCGTTTGTTAATCGGAGCTCTATAAAAAATGTTATTAACGTTTTAAGAAAACGCTGCAGAGCAGACAATATGTACGGTCCGTCACTCCCATCGTACTTTAGGGCGGTGGAGGCGATGCTAGAGTTATATAAAAGGGTGTGAGCTCGTCCTAAGTCATTTATTGATTTTATAAGACCCTCATAATTTATTAATACTGTAATAATTGTACCTAGAGATAGGAATAGAATCACTGACTACTTTAACTTTTCCATGTGAATTCACATGATATTGCTCCCTTAATAGAGATATACAATTAGTAAATTACAGAATTATTGGATATATATATATATATATATCACAGAGTAGCATCAACATCTTTTTCCTTCTTTAAAAATTCAACAAGTTAACAACCACCGTTCTTTTTCCAATTGACAAGATATATAATTGTATACACCTATGCTTGTAATAATTACACACTTTTCCACCGCCTAACTTTATTTATATAAATATAATCACCTCTCTATTTGATATATTAGTAATCAGTTAGTTTGGATACAGTAGCCACTATATTCATTAGTTAGCTTTTAATCACGGGATGAATGGAATCACATGGATGGAAAGTAACGTGGGTTACAATAATTGCATAAAACGGGAAGTAAGTAATTGCTAATTATTATAATAAACTGAAATTTTAACAAACTGAAATTACAATCACTTTGATATTTTGTTGGGTCGAGTGATGACACTCTGTCTTTAAGATAAAATTATCTCATATATATCCTCTTACGTTATGGACAATAGTCTCCCAAGATAAAACAACAACTTAACAAATGAGCAAAGGAAACTCAAGTGTTATTTGAAGAACTTAGAGTAACGAAATGATGCTGGAGAGTAAGAAAAAGATTTCAGATTTTTTCTGTCTCTTGCTAGAACAATTGAGTCAAAGGCTTCAATTTATAGTATAAGGAGGGTGACTTCTCAACTAGTCAATGGATGGCTTTTAATAGCCATGTAATGTCACTTAGTGAGGAGTTATATTCAGCCAAGTAAATATATTCAGCCAAGTAAATGACTGAATTTATGTGCAAAGTAATGGAGATTCAACGCTCCAAAACCAAGCGTGAGCCTCTTCCCAATTTTACCTTTCCTGAAAATCCAAGGACCAAACTGTAAATAAATATTAAGCAATTTGGATCCAAAAAGATAATATCAGAAGAAGTCCAAGGCCCAAGACCCGAGACCCGAGCCCGGACCGGACGGGAAGGGCGGGCGGCGGCGGCGTGTGGGCTTAGCCTCGAACCCAAGCACACCTAGGTCATCCCTCCTTCAAACACTTGGGTTACCCCTTGGGGTCCCAAATCCTTATCCATTTTTTATACTTATAAAATGAACAAATCTTCCTTACTGCGCGGTGAATGTGATGTCTTGAACCGTCAGTGTTTAGTGTAAGAAGAGTCAATAGTACCAACACAACAACTTCCCTTACTCAGTTCTTCGTAATGTTTTGTCCGTTGTGGCCGTGGACACATCTTGGATTCTTAAGTGCGTTCATTCGAGGCGGCATGTCCGCGCACTTAAATAGGTGGTCTCCTACAAGGTATCCTGCTATACCCCACTTTACAAGTGTTATGAACCATTAAAAGTTTTCCCAAACCTAACCTCAACCGTTGAGGATCATTAAAGGTTTTGGAAACTTAACATTTACCCACACTGCAGATAGCACTTAACGTCTATCGCGGGAACGATTTTGGGTTTATGTTCCTTACAAAAATCATAACCCGAAGTGCTCTTGCTTCCACCGAAGCGCTCAACTGAACCTTTACAGCTTAGTTTTCCCATTGAACCAAATTCATGGATCTCCAGTCAATAAGGTTGGGTTACCACTGTATTGGTCCTTAAAGCTTAGGTTTTAAGCCCATTCCCCTAGACAGGCAGAATATATGATCTCTGGGTATGCCCTTTGTCAGTGGGTCT
Organism: Anisodus acutangulus; assembly: GCA_029783415.1. Classification (NCBI taxonomy): domain Eukaryota; kingdom Viridiplantae; phylum Streptophyta; class Magnoliopsida; order Solanales; family Solanaceae; genus Anisodus; species Anisodus acutangulus. The sequence continues at coordinate 27,917,129 of CM056494.1, forward strand.
GTTATGTTATCTTTTGATATTATGTAATCAATGGATATTATATATATGGTGATCAGCTCCCTAACGATCTTATGTCTCCGTCGAATATGATGAGATTTGCCGTTGTACATAGAACTTCGTGTCCTTCCTAAAGCTGACTGGCTGTCGCAGTGAATCATCACTGAAGGTAATGATTTGTCCCAACAAGGGACATCCTCTAAGAAGTCGTGAAGTCACTTAGCTTCTTCTCATGTTTTGCCTAAAGCGATTAACTCTGATTCCATCGTGGATCGGGCGATGCAAGTTTGCTTAGAGGATTTCCAAGATACAGCCCCGCCACCAATTGTAAATATATATCCACTGGTGGACTTGGTGTTCTTTATATCAGATATCCAGTTTGCATCACTATACCCCTCTAGTACAGCTGAATATCTCGAATAATGTAACCCCTAATTTAGCGTGTACTTCAGGTAACGTAGCACCCGATTCAACGCTTTCCAATGATCATTATTTGGATTACGAGTAAACCTAGCCAACTTGTTGACTGCATAAGCAATATCAGGTCAGGTGCAGTTTGTTATGTATATCAAACTCCCAATCACTTGTGCATATTGCTCCTGGCATACGGGTGCACCACGATTTTTATCAAGCTTTTGATATCTATCCATTGGTGACTTCATAGGCGAACTATCAAACATCTCAAACTTTTTCAACACATCCTCGATGTAGCGAGACTGAGATAAGACCAGTCCGTCAGATGTCTTAGAGATCTTTATTCCTAAGATGACATATGTGATACCTATATCCTTCATGTCGAAGCATTGTTTCAACATGTTCTTAGTCTCTAGGATTAAGCTAGGATTGCTCCCTATGATCAACATGTCATCTACGTACATGCATATCATGATGAATGAGTCAGAGTTACCTTTCGTGTAGACACATTTGTCACACTCATTAATGAAGAAACCCTTCGATAGTAGAGTACTATCAAATTTTTCGTGTCATTGCTTCGGGGCCTGTTTCAGCCCATACAAAGATTTGACAAGTCGGCAGACTTTCTTCTCTTGCCCTGGAACCACATATCCCTCGGGTTGTTCCATATAAATTTCTTCTTCCAAATCACCATTTAGTAAGGCTGTCTTGACATCCATTTGATGTATCTCAAGGTCACGCAACGCTGCGGTCGCAATGAATACTCGTATATACGTAATCCTAGATATCGGGGAGTATGTGTCAAAATAGTCAAGACCTTCCTTCTATCGATAGTCCTTGACTACCAATCTGCATTTGTACTTGTCTATAGACCCATCTGTTTTATACTTCCGTTTGAGTACCCATTTACAACCCAACGGTTTATTTCCCGGGGGAAGATCAACCAACTCTCAAGTATGGTTATGCAGGATGGAGTCTATTTCACTCTCAATAGCTTCTTTCCAGAGCGGTGTCTCTGGAGTTGACAATGCTTCAGCAATTATCCTTGGTTCGTCATCAATCATATAAACTACAAAGTCAAGACCGAAGGTTTTATCTTTCCTAGCCCTTTTACTTCGCATTGGTTCCATCTCTGGAGTCTCCAAGTTCTGAGAATCTAGAACACTAGATTTTGGATATTTAGCCACTTCGAAGTCCACTAGATCTGAACCATCTAGATCCGAGCAGTCAACGACTCCTGGTTCCTGAGAGCTCTGTTCATAACTTCGTTTGCGAGAGGTTATGTCTTTTTCCTTTCTAGAAAAAGTATCCTCAGAGAATTGAGCATTCCTTGATTCCATGATTGTACCCCCGTGGATATCTGGAATATCTGACTTATGCACTAAGAAGCGATAAGCACTACTGTTATTTGAATATCCGATGAAAATGCAATCTACAATCTTAGGCTGAATCTTGACCTGCTTTGGCTTAGGCACTTCGACCTTTGCCAAACAACCCCACACCTTTAAATAATTATAGGTGGGTTTCTTTCCCTTCCATGATTCATATGGCGTTGTGTCCTTACCCTTATGTGGGACTCTATTAAGAATCATATTAGAGGTAAGGAAAGTTTCTCCCCACATATTTTAGGGAAGACCGGAATGGATGAGCAGAGCATTCATCATTTCCTTCAATGTACGGTTCTTGCGTTCAGCAACACCGTTCGACTGAGGTGAGTATGGAGCCGTCGTTTGATGAACAATGCCCGATTTGGCATAATATTTCTCAAATGGCGCTACGTATTCTCCCCATCTATCGCTACGTATTGATTTAATCTGCATGCTTAGTTGGTTCTCAACTTCTGCTTTATAGCGTTGGAACGCTTCAAAGGCTTCATGTTTACTTTTCAACAAGTAAATGTAACAATACCTTGTGCTATCATCAATGAATGTCACAAAGTACTTGTTCCCCCCTAGTTTGTGCAAACTACAAATCACATATATCTATGTCAATAAGTCCTAGAGACGCGGTATTCCTTTCGATGGATCGAAAAGGAATCTTTGTGAGTTTTGCCTCTACGCACACCTCACACTTATGTTGAGGGTTTACATCGATAGACGGCAACAACTCCAACTTTACCAACATTTGGATAGACTTATAGTTAACATGTCCTAATTTATGATGTCATAAATTATAAGACTCAAGCAAATAAAAAGAATCTTCAATTTTATTGCTTGGACGCATTACAAACATGGCGTTAACTTTAAAGAGGCCTTCACAGACGAAGCCTCTCCCCACAAAAGTTTCATTCTTGGTGATTACAAATTTATTGGACTCAAATACTAGCCTAAAACCAGCATTAACCAATAAAGGACCTGAAATTAAATTCCTCCTAATCTCAGGGACATGCATCACCTCCTTCAGAGTGAGCTCCTTTCCAGAAGTCATCTTCAGGACCACCTTTCCTACCCCATGTACGTCAGATAAAGCGTTGTTACCCATGAACAGCTTCTTGTCGATGACTGGTGTATACGTGGAGAAGGTATCTCTATTGGAACAGTTGTGTCTGGTATCACCCGTGTCCATCCACCATTGCATGGGATTCTCAATAAGGTTTGCTTCAAGCACCACCACCGAGAACTCTTCAATCATGTCGTCAAGAAGTGTGTCTTTGACGACGTTATCTTGTGTTTTGCCTTTAGCCTTGGCCTACTCTTGTTTCTCAGTCTTGACCTTTATGGCAGTCCTTGATCATGTGACCAGGTTTCCCACAGTGGTGACAGTTCTCCTTGAACTTCTCCGCCGCCTGGGTCTTGCCGTCTTTCTGGAACTTGCGTTTCTTTCTTGAGTTCCCTTTTACCTCAGCCAGATTTGCCTTTGCCTCAGCGTGTTATTTTCCCCTAGGCAATGTCTTCTTATTATCTTCCTGAATCTGGAGTTTGATAATAAGTTTCTCAAATGTCATTTCATTTGTCTTGATTTTTAAGTAACTAATTCCACGAGGGAGGTAACTTTTCAATTAGTGATGCAACCAAAAACTGCTCATTTGGTTTCGTACCTTCCAAATCCAAGTGATGTAGAATCATTTGGAATTCCTGGACTTGGGACATCACGGTTTTGCTATCCACCATTTGAAATTTCAGGAATTTCCCAATGATGAATTTCTTCGTACCAGCATCTTGTGTGTTGTACTTCTTCTGCATTTTTTTCCAAAACTCTTTGGCGATGTCTACGGTGCAATACACCGTGTAGATTGGGTCCGACAGAAAGTTCAAAATATAGTTATTACACATGAAGTCGCTATCTCCATGCATCAAGAACCATCTTCATGCTATTAACGACATGGATACCTTGGCCCCCTTCAGCCGTTTCATTAGGCTGAGGGTCCATCTCATCTCCAGCTTGTGGAGGATTTTCTGTTAGGAACCGAGCCATTCCCATAACAGTCAAGTAAAATAGTATCTTCTGCTGCCATCTCTTGAAGTTGGAGCCCATGAACTTCTATGGTCGTTCATGGTGGAATCCAGAGGGTGGAGGAATTGTAACGTTTCCTTGAGAAGCAGGAAAAACATTAGGTATGCCTTGAGCAGCAGTAGGGAAGGCAAAGGGGTTTCCTTGAGTAGCAGCTGTAACAATAACAGAATCATAAGCGTGTTGTGCTTTTCCAGTCATCTTTCTAAGCAGTTACATCAATCTTATCTTAAAATTATGGGTTACAACAATTACAGGAAACGGGAAGTAAGTAACTACTAACTATTACAGCAAACTGAAATTACAACAAACTAAAATTTCAACAAACTGAAATTACAACCAATTTGATATTTTGTTGGGTCGAGTGATGGCACTCTGTCTTTAAGATAAGATTTCCCCGTATATATCCTCTTACATTATGGACAATAGTCTCCCAAGATAAAACATCAACTTACCAAATGAGCAAAGAAAACTCAAGTGTTACTTTGAAGAACTTAGAGTAACGAAATGATGTTGGAGAGTAAGAAGAAGATTTCAGATTTTTTCTGTCTCTTGCTAGAACAATTGAACCAAAGGCTTCAATTTATAGTGTAAGGAGGGTGACTTCTCAACTAGCCAACTGATGGCTTTTAATAGCCATGTAATGGCACTTAGTGAGGAGTTATATTCAGCCAAGTAAATGACTGAATTTATGTGCAAAGTAATGGAGAATCAACGCTCCAGAACCAAGCGTGAGCCTCTTCCCAATTTTACCTTTCCTGAAACTCCAGGGACCAAACTGTAAATAAATATTAAGCAATTTGGGTCCAAAAAGATAATACCAGAAGAAGCCCAAGGCCCAAGACCCAAGACCCTTGTCGGCCCTTATCAGTTGTTAATATACTTGTGACAGCTTGGTCAACCTTAGTTTATGTATATATGTTGTGTTGGGCCTTTTCTGCGTGTAGGTTCTTATTGTTTTTCTATCTTCTTAATATTATTTGGAGACCGACCCTCTGATCTTCTTGCTTTCCGGCATCTAAGACCTTTTAATACCCTCGGTGCTACTTATATGCGACCAGTAGTACTGAAAGCTGACTTGGATATGAATCATCACCTCATGCCACGTGTCATGACATAATTCCTCCATCTGTATAATATGAATTTTGTGTTATATAGATAGTCCCCACACTTTCCGGACGCATCTCTCGTGCGTTCAGAAACTGAATTGATTGTCAAACAAATCAAAAACCCTATTCTTTGGCGGGAAAACTAAAATGCAATGATGACACGATTTCAAACGTCAAACGTCGCATCATCATTTAATGTTTTTGAAATGGCAGCAACCATCCCATCATACTCATCGATGTAAAGTTTCACAATCATGATGAGTGGTGTCTCTTCACTTCTCGGTCATTACTTTTTTCTTCCTTAAATAAGAGGTCAAAGCTCTCCACAAAATGCGACCAAGATTTCCTTCATTTTTCAAAAACCTTATAAATCCCTTAAGGTCCCTTTCCTTCTTTCTGACTACCTTCTACCACAATGTCGTCATCCAAATCTTCCCCTTCACATTCTTCTAAGAACAATGATGACTCTCTTCCGAGTCGTCGTACAGGGAAAGAACCGACTTCTCCCAAGAGTCGTGAAATCGACTTGAACTCTCTTGCCACAGAAATTCTGCCCGTAGGGTTTGATTATTTAGAAGACTTTCGCGTTGAGGAACACTTTGAATCTGTAGAGGGGATAGAATCACTGATAATTGCAAAGGTACTACCAGAAGTAATAAAGGACTATAACTTTGATTCCAACACTAATGTTAGGATAGTAAGTCCAACATCAAGAATGAACCATCACGTAGAATGGTTTTCGATGGTTCATACGTATTCATTTACTATCGGCTTTCGCCTCCCAGTCTTGAAGATTATCGAGGACATATATCATCGATATCTCGTATGCTTAGGGTTACCTCTCAAATATAGAGGTTGGTATATTGCATTCAGATACTAGCAGACTGTGCCTACGCCCCATTCACCATCGGCCATCTTTCTTTCCTCTATTATCCTTAGTTGTTCTGGGTGGCATCATTTATTTATACTCTCGTGGGAACTGAAGTCTCGTTAATACTGAAGACAACTTCGATCGGGGCTGGCTAACTAGATTCATGATGATCTATACTGACCAAATTCACCAGCCTTTTTTGAACCTTTCTCGGAAGAATGGAATAGTTCTCGTAAGTTTATCTTTCTCAATCACTGTCCCATCCATTCTCTGCAGGTAGGGAACCTTACTACTCACGCATAAAAAAATTATTTTGCAGTCATCTCCATTGAACCACAATTGATCAAAGGGATCTTTGAATGGGTGGTCAGTCTCCTTCGTACATCCCCCAACATAATTCGAACATGGAAGAGCATAACTTCCAACTGGTTGAAGGGTAAATACTATGGTAAGACCCAGCCCTTCAAGTTGACCTTGATACGTATTTTTGAGATTCCTCCTTATCCCCCACGTATCTCTTACAAGACTCCCGGCGAGAACAACTGCAGCTCAGAAGGTGCCTATTCATGCAGCCGGGTCTACATTATTCAGTCGGATTCCAGCAACCGAAAATGGCAATCCTAAGAAGGGACTCCCAAAATCCCAACAGACATTAGCTCTAGGGGAGAATCCATTGTAGGCTTACAAAACATTGGATAGAAGTGCAAGCAAGATTCATCCACATTGATGATGAGAACAAGGAAATCAGATAAGACGTGAATACTGGAAACCTTCCGCCCGACTCTCCTGCAAATGAAATGGCAATTCCTACACACCATCTTTCCAAGGATAGTTGTATCCGTTCCTCCGATACTGAGGCCGAAACATCCGCTTCTTCCCCCATAAATACCCAAGTGCAACATTGGAAGCTTTCCTTTCACACCTAGCAGATTTACTTCTTCAGGTAAAATCTTGCTTCCTCTTTGAATCATTCAACAACATGATTTATTGTTAACATACTCCTCCTTGTTCAGGGGCATATCATTGTTATTTTTAAGGTGTATTTGGCTAAAGATATGTCCCCCTCACAGGAAGAAAAGAAGTTATCATAAGAGAATCAGCATTTACGAACCAAGGTAGAGAGTCTCCGAGCCGAGGTCCAAGACTCTAACTCTCTTCAATCCTCTCTTCAATTAAGCTTGTAGAATGTCATTGACTTGTTGAGGGACCGAGAGAATTCTTTTTAGATCTTTACTTCCTCATACGTGAACCTTCAGGGAAAGACTGCTAGGTTGGAAGCCGATTTGGCGACAGCCCGAGAGTAGTTAATTTCCTCTCAAAATACTGGAACTAAGCTTCAAGCCAAATGTCAAAAATGGATGCTCCGCAGAAATATGTCCATCCTAAAGACTCGTAGGGATACACTTGAAGAGGTCAGCAAGCCAAGAATGGGCATCCTCTCAAAACTTCTTGATGTAAAGGTTGACTTTCATGAAGCTGAGCTATCCCTGGAGGAACTACGCGGTGAAGATGGGAATGATTCGGATGTGGAAGCTGATGACGCCCCTCTTTTTAGCCTTTGATTTGTTATCTTATGATTTCTGATGAACACCCTCGGCGGACCATGAAACGACCGAATCGTATCCTTTCACATCAATTTTTTGTTTTTTATCTTGTAACCATGTAACTTTTGGGCCCGGTACTATCTCTGAATTAATGAATGAAGTTCCTTGTTCCAGACTCCATAATTTACAAGTTTCTATTCAAGGCTTTATTTCATATCTTTATCTACTGAAGAACATTTATATCCCCCTTATAAACTAAACCGTAGTTTTCGTTTACTACTCTTTAATTGGTTAAGTAAAATCTGAGGCTTTTGAACTGCCTTTAAATACTCTAAGCCTTAAAGTCTCTTGATGACTTTTAACAAGACTTGAATTTATTCATAAAAGATTGTTTTTATTTGGGCTTCTCATGTCCTTGTAGTTGATCCCGGATTAGCTTTTGTCCCGGTCAACTTCTTATTCGGGCGCTTTGAGTAGCCGAAATTTTAAGCTTTTCTTTTTTAAAAGGTTTTTAATAATAGAGGGCCCTTACGTTGAATGGTGCTATTGAAGAGGACATCTCCCATTCATTATGGCATGAAATTTTTGATATGTTTATAGCAACACACACTTTAGTAATTCATATGCTTTTAATTGCAAGAATCTTATCATAAAAGGAAAATTTTATTAATTCTTTTAAGTTACAATTGTAAAGACAAATGCAAGGATAGTTCGGTTATCATCTAGTGTGGTCAGTCCGGTTACACATATATAATATTTTGCGATCCGGGTAGTCCCCGGTGGTGAGTGTTTTTCCCTTGAAGCTTCAGCAGTACAAGTGTATGTTTTTCCCTTGAAGCTTTGATACTACCAGCATATACTCTCTCATTTTTTAAAAAAATCACCTCATCCTTAGCATGGGTATATATGGTCCCCCAGCGTTTGGGTGTTCATTTTATGCAGACCCAGACACTGGATAATATTCTTGTAGCATGACTTTTAACTAAGAGTGGCCAGTGGGCCGGGCTCGGGTCTGGCGGGCCGGGTCTGGCGGGGTCGGGGTTGGGGCGGGACGGGATAAGGGGCGGGGTCGGGTCTGGCGGGCTCTGGCGGGGTCGGGTCTGGCGGGACTGGAGCAAGTCCCGTCCCGATCCCGATCCCGTCGGGCTCGGGTCGGGGCGGGCTCGGGTGGGGCTCGGGCTCGGGTCGGGATACGGCGGGTTTTTTTTTTTTTTTTAAATAACATATGTATAAAAAAACTCAATAAACAAAACAAGATAGTATAATAAAAATATCCCAAGGCTGTTTTTGTGCCTCTTATATTATTTAATAGACATATGATTTTTTTGTAATACAAATACAATTGTCTAAAATCTAAATTGCAACTTTGTGGTGTTGTCCAAAAGTTACAAATTACATAATAAAATTACAATTAAAAAAATTACATTCTCAAAAAACCTGTTCTAATTGCTTGATGATTTCATGTGGTTCTTCGGTTGGAATTGGTATTTGTTGGTCAAATTGATCCACGTCGCTTCCACTACCTTCTGTTAAGATTTCGTTGTAGTTTTCATCATCTTCTTCGTTGATCTCCGGTTGACCGCACCTTCTCCGCTCCGCTCGTATCCAATCTCTGAATAATACTGCAATTTCCAAGCTGTCTCCGGCTAATGAGTGTCTGTGGTCTCCTATTTGATATCTGCCTGCAGAAAAAGCGCTTTCAGACGCAGTTGACGACGCTTGAATGTTCAAAACATCTCGAGCCATCATTGAAAGTGTCGGAAAGGTCTTCTCATTCCCCCTCCAGTATTTCAGCAAGTCTTCATGTCCATCTTCATTGATAACTTCTTGATACGGTACAGAACCCTGCAAAACAAAAATATCCAACTCGCTAATTTGGTTAGTAGTAGAGGTACGACCGCACATTTTATTTCTGAGGCTTTCAATACTAGCAAGTAAACAACATGTCTTTTGTGAGGTTGTATTGAAGATGAAGAAGATGGTATGGAAGTCGTAAGTTACTAGCATTTTCTTGTTGATAAAATCTATATATATTTTTGCATTGGTGTTCTACGCTAGACAATACTTCTTCTTTAGTTTGTTCAATAGGTGGTGGGTGATTTAGATTTTTGGGACTTGGAGGTGGTAGTACTTCTATACAATCGTAAATAGTTTCAATTAGTGATTTAGTACCGTCTATTTTAATAGTAGGATTTAATACAGAACCAACAATATAAATAGAGGGAATAGGAATAAAATATTTTTTTATTTTGAGAAATATTTTTTTAATAGCTGCCTTATAAGCTGGTTTTTCCATATATTCACTAAGTAATAAAAATATTAGAGTTGTATAAAATAACATAGTTGAAATAGTAGGATAATATATACCGGAAAATTCTTTTGTTGCTTGAAAAAATTTCTCTAAAAATACAATAAGTTCGGAAATTTTTTCCCAATCACTATCTAAAATCATATCAGCTGGCTTTTTATTATGAGAGTTAAAAAATAAAGTTATAGGTAATTTATAGTCATAAGCAACAAGTAGTTGCTCGGATAAAGAATTCCACCTAGTGGATACTTCTTGTGGAATTTTTCTAAAAGGTAGTCCACAATCATGACAAATTTTTTTATATTCTTTTCTACGTTGTACTTTATTACTTTTAAAAATAAAGTTTATAGCAAATTGTATTTTACTAAGAATGTCTTCAAAAAGTGATAGACCATCCTTTATAATTAAGTTATATATATGGCACGCACATTTTATATGAAAATGGTCTGGAAAAGACGGAGTTAAGCTATTTTTTAAAATTGTAATTGCGTAATTGTTATTAGAAGCGTTATCTAATGTAATAGTCATAATTTTATCGGTAATTCCGTAATAATCGCACACTTGATAAATATTTTCTGCAATAAAAGTACCAGTGTGCCTATCATCTATATATCTATACGCTAAAATACGTTTTGCATAGACCATTTATAATCTATCCAAAGACAAGTTACGCTTAAATAATCATGGCCGTTAGTACTACGACCTATATCGACGTGATGGATACTTTGCCATTAAAATGATATAATGAATAACGTAAATATTGTTGATATTCATGCGCGAATTTAAATACATCTCTCTTAACAGTTGATCTAGGAAAACCGTTAAAAGCAGGATTATATATATCTCTAATGTAATGAATAAAACCGGGAGATGAAGGAAATGAAAAAGGCAAACCCTCCACAGCAACTAATTTTGATATTGCTTCCCTATCTCTATGTTTATTGTATTTAGGGCCTACAATTCCCCCCGTCATAGGGTTAATTTGACCTTGTACTTGGTCCGAGACAATATTAGTATGTGAACCTTGTCCTGATGGAGCGGGCGTTTGCGCACCCGGTTTTGAAGCCTGGTATTGGGCATACCTAGCTGGATGAGCACTTACTACGTGTCTAATTAAACCCCCGTCCCACCGTGACCTTTTCCAGTTTTAAATTTTAAAACATTTTTACAAATTTTACATATGACTACTTGATTCTCTACGTCCCTATCAAAAAATGTCCATGCATCTGATTTTAATGGTCGTTTTGCTGGACCTCGTCTCATACTAGGGGGAATAGGAGGTATTTCAGTTGAAGGTGCACTAGTGGGTGTGTTGTCATCAACATTAGTGGGTATATCATCTAGATCATCGTCTAAATTAAAGTCTTCTTGAGTTCCAGAAAATAGCTCCTGGTCTAAATCTAATGGTATTGTAGGAAAATATTGAGTATCAACAAAATCATCCTGTGTAGGAATAAGATGACTAGAAGAAGTACCCTTGCCCTGGTTGCCCCTACTAGAAGAAGCACCTTACCCTTACCCTTAAACATACTTTTTAATCCTTCCATTTTAATTATGATAATAAATAAATAAATAAATAATTAAAGACAATAAAATTAAGTGATCTAAACTAAATAAACAGACAATAATAATTTAATGAAGGAACGAATGTACCAAACGCCGACGTAACGTCGACGTGTAATCGAGAGGTTGAAAATTGAAACTTTGCTCGATGGAAGATCCTCAAGCTAGTTGCCAACTTCACTACCAATTCCCAAATGAATAAATAAAATTGAATATTTAGCAAACAATGTAGAATTGTAGAGAGATATATTGAGAAATTAGAGAGATTGTAGGAAGATTTGTGAGAAAGATGAAGAGAAAATGAGTTATTTATAGTTGAAAAATTGGGTTAAAGTGTAAATATAATAACTTATGGGTTAAAAATAAATATTAAGGGTAGGGGGTTGGGGAGGGGCTAAAATGGCGGTTGGCCAGCAGCCATAATCTAAAATAGCCGTTGGTGCAACGGTCATTTTGCAAAATCGAAGTCGGGAGTCGGGGTGAGGCGGGCGGGCTCGGGGCGGGGTCGGGTCTCGCAGGCCTGGGGCGGGCTCGGGTCTCATGGGACGAGACATCGTCCGCCCCAGTTCGAGTCCCGCCCAGATTTTTTTTTTTTTTTTTTGCGGGTCGTATGGACCGGGATGGGCTCGGGATGGACTCGGCTGGGTCGGGTCAGTCTGCCCATCGCCAAAGACTACTTTTAACACACTTTTATTGATGTTGCCTCATTAAAAACCTTGCCAAAAAAAGTGCAGCGCGCATTCGTCTAGCAAAATATAGTATTTCTTCAAGTGACTTACATTCCAATTGCTAGAAAGTTTATTTCCTTCTTGATCTATTAATTGGTAGGATCATTTGCTATTAATCCCGGTGATTGTATACGGTCCTTCCTAATTCGGACTTAATTTTCCTGCATTATGTTCTCGAGTACTCTGAGTAACCCTTTGGAGTACCAAGTTTCTGAGTTTGAAGTGTCGGAGATTTGTACACCGATTATAGTACCGCTTCATTTGTGCTTCTGGGACACCATCCAGAAGTACACAAGATCTCGATGTTTGTCATACAAGTTTAGTTGTACCGACATTGACTCTGAGTTAGCTCGCACCTCCGACTGGAGGTACCGTAAGCTTGGAGTTCCTACTTCTACCGAGATTAGTGCTTTGGCGCCATAAACTAAGGAAAAAGAAGTTTCTTCGGTACTCATTTTTGTCGTGATTCTGTATGCCCATAATATCTCGGATAACATGCAAGGCCACTTCCCCTAAACATCTTTCAGTTTCTTCTTCAAATTTTGTATTATAGTCTTGTTCGTCGACTCCGCCTGACCATTTGCCCTAGGTTGATAGGGGGTGTAGGTGAAGCGTTTGATGTTCAAATCCTCAAAAAAATTGTGACTTTGGCCCCAATAAAATTTCAATTGTTTTCACAAGCTATCTCCTTCGGAATGCCAAAATGACGATAAATGATATATTGCCAAATGAAATCGATCAGCTCCTTCTTTCGGAGCTTTGTGTAAGCTACAGCTTCGATCCATTTAGAGAAATAATCAGTCATAAATAAAATTTATGATACATGTCTCGGGGCAAAAGTTAAAGGTCCAACTATACCCATTCCCAATTCATGAATGGACATGGAGACACAACCAGGTGCAATTCCTCTCCCGGCTGGTGCAGCAACTGCACATGACACTGGAACTTGTCACACTTTCTCACGAATGCCTTTGTGTCTTCTTCAATCCCCAACTAATAATATTTAGCCCTCATGATTTTTCTCATCATGGATTTTGCTCTAGAATGATTTCTGCATATTCCTTCATGTACCTCCCTCATCACATAATTGGCTTCTTCAGGACCTACGCATTGAGCCAGGGGATCATAGTAACACCATCGATAAAGTTTTCCATCAACAATATAGTACCGAGCGGCCTTAGTCATCAAAGCTCTAGATGCTTTCGGGACTTCTGGTAGTCTTACGTTCACATGGTAGTCTATGAATTCATTCCTCCAATCCCAACTCAAACTTATTGAGTTTACTTTATGATACCCTATCGAGTCCAAGGATGAGTGTAGGAGTTGAAAGATTGATTCGGCTTTAGAGCCTTCTGCTTCCGTACTGGAACCCAAATTTGCAAGTGCATCAGCCTATACATTTTTCTCTCAGGGTACAAGTACCATCGTCCACTCTTGAAACTGGGAAAGCAGCTTCAGGACATTCTCAAGGTATCTTGACATATGTTCTTCATTGGCTTCGAACACTCCATGAACTTGGTTCACCACTAGTAAGGAATCAGATTCGACTTCGATTATTTCTGACCCCAAACCTCGAGCCAATTCCAAATCTGCAATCAGAGCCTCATACTCGGCTTCATTGTTAGTCAAAGGTGAACTATGAATTGTCTATCTTAATATTTCCCGGGTGGGAGTATATAATACTATTCATCCTAAAATTTTGGGAACACGTTCTTTAAAGGAAACATTGTCACCATGGTTATCGAGTGGCATTGGAAATACGGTCAAAGCTTTCGCGATGACATAACTAAAGCAAAATCCAACCTTCCGAGAAACGGGTACTGAGTCTCGGCCCATGTCATCACTCTACTTACATAATAAATAGGAAACTACATTTTCATACTAATAATGCACTTACCACTACCTCCGAGACTGCTAAATATATAAAGAGTTGCTCTCCATCCTTTGGCTATGAGCGAAGGATTAGACAAGTAAGTTTTCAGGTCTCGAATGGATTGCTGACATCGGGCGTCCATTCGAAGTCGTTTCTCTTTTTAAGGAGCAAGAAGAATTTGTAGCATTTCTTTGAAGATTGTGAAATAAATCTACTGAGGGTTGTTATCCGCCCGGTCAACCGCTGAATTGCCTTGACATTTTCTAGTGTGTCCAGGATATTCTCAATGACTTTTATCTTGTCAGAGTTTATTTCGATTCCTCTTTGAGAAACCAAGAATCCAAAGAATTTTCATGAGCCTACCCCGAAGGCGCATTTTTTAGGGTTAAGCTTCATGTTGTACCTTCTCAGGACTTCAAATGTTTCCTGCAAGTGACTCAAATGGTCTTCTACTCGAAGACTTTTAACAAGCATATCATCTCTATACACTTCCATAATTTTTCCTCTCTGTTTTTCAAATATTTTATTTACTAACCTTTGATAGGTGGCTCCAGACTTTTTAATCCGAAAGGCATATCATTATAGCAGTAAGTGCCAAAATTAGTTAAAACATGTTTTCTCTTAGTCTTCCGAGCGCATTCTTATTTGATTATATCCAGAATACGCATTGAGGAAACTCATGACCTCGTGTCCGGTCATAAAATCGATCATTTGATCTATGTTCGGCAGCGGAAACGAGCCTTTAGGACATGATTTATTTAAATCTTTATAATCGATACACATCCTAAAAAATCCCCTTTTTAGGTACTACCACTACATTTACTTACCAATCCGGATGTTTTACTTCCTGAATTAACCTTATATTAAGCAGCCTAGTTACCTCTTCTTTTACAAACCTAGTGCGGACTTCAGCAATGGGCCGTTTCTTCTGCCGCACGGAGGGAAACTGAGATCCAGGCCCAACTTCTGAGTTGGGACTTCTGGAGGAATGTCTATCATATATTTATACAACCAAGCAAAACAATCATTGTTAGCCGCAAGATAATTAAGAATTGGATCCCTGAGCTCCAGAGTTAGCCCCGTGCCCAGGTATACCTTCATATCGGGAGTTTTCTCGAGCAAGGCTATTTGTTCAAGCTCCTCAATTATTAATTTGATGGCGTCTGATTTGTCCGGTACCTGAAAATATTTGGGCACCTGATACCGGTCTGAGAACTCTTCCTTCGGATATGTCGGTTCTACTTCTGTTGGCGGAGCCTGATAGACCTTCTCTGGTGCCGGCCCCGCTTATTTTAATTGCTATTTTTTATCCACAATTGTTTTTGGTTCTTCAATAGCGTACATCTATCTGCCTGCGGGTTATTCCCCCTAATTTGTTGGACTCCTTCCAGTGTAGGGAATTTCACCAATAGATGTAATGTAGATGGGATCGCTTTCATGTCGTGAATTCAAGGTCTCCCAAATATCACGTTGTATCTCATGTCACTATCGATGACATAAAATTTTGTTATCTTTATGACTCTCTTAGCGTCCACTGGCAGGTCGATCTTCCCCTTCGTGGTTTCACTAGATATATTGAAACCTGAGAGTGTTCTGGCGGTCCGAACAATCTTATCCAACATCTTCATTTCCTCGACTACCTATAGCCGGATGATGTTAGTAGAGCTTCTATGGTCGATCGGGATTCTTTTTATCTGGAAACAGTCGATGGGCACAGTAATGACCAGAGCATCATTATGGGGGAAAGTGACACCTGCAGTGTCCCTCATCGGTAAAGATGATACTGCTCTCGTCTGGTATTTCCCAAAATACTTTCTCCCGGATAACTAAATTTTTTGTTTTCTAGCCGTTATGAAGTATGCAACGGCTATCATAGACCCACAGAAAATCATGTTCATCACATGAGGCGGAGTGTCCGGAATAGGGTTGCCTTCAGTGGGAGATCCTCGTTCATAGTTGTTGGGCCCTTTCACTCATGTATTCCCGCAAATGGTCCCTGCTCAGCATCCTTGCCACCTCCTCCCAGAGGTGTCTACAATCTATGGTTTTATGCCCGTGGGTGCCATAGAAATCACACCAAACTGTTTGATCCCTGGAATTTGGATCAAACCGTAGTGGCCTTAGTGGCTGAGATACATGATGAGTCCTCAGTACCGCCACCATCTGAATATATCTTTTCGCGTCTGGACCTTCGATTACTGGAGGGCCCCCCGGTATTTGGTTCAACCAGTGTCGGAATTTCTTGGCATTCTTTTCTGCTTCCTGAGCATTTGTATCTACCTTGCCGTTATTTTCTTCATGAATTTCAGTACCTGCTCCTGAAAGGGGTTTTCAAGAACAGTTTCCCTTCCCGCAGCATCATCATTCCTCGGCTCGCTCTGATCGTTTCTTGCAGCATTTGGGACATTTGTCTGTGGTGCCGCCGCGATTGCTGGAGTGTTGCCAGCAAAGTTGGATGTGAACTCAGAGAAAAATTGCTTTATGCTGCCCAACTCTTCTCTCATCGCACCATTCTGTGCCCTTAGGATCTGCATGGCCTTCCCAGGCGTTTCATCATTGGGAACCTCCTCGCCATGGGTCTGTCCATCTTCCGAAGTGGCCCTGTCTGCGACCGCCGAATCTTCTAGCACCGGGTCTGTGACTGGAAGGCCATTTGGTCCGATTTGGGTATTCTCGACATTATTCCCGGGGATAAGGTTGCCCCCCAAGTTCTTCTATACTTGTCATATATTGCTTAAACGAAACAAGACTAAAGAAATGATTAGATTAAAGAAGAAGGGATCACTTGTGACACCGCTATTGTCCAGGCATCATGGTGGGCGCCAAACTGTTTACCCGTAAATCGGTACAGTTGAATTTGTGTACGTGGTCAAGGACACATGTGCATCAAATTAGGAAGTAATTAGACTAAGCCTGATATAAGCTTCTTGGTGAAGCCTCCAAATTAAGTGTTTCAACAGTATGAAAGCACATGTATTGAGACAAATGATATGGATCGAAAAGTAGTATTATAATATCTTGAATATGATGAAAAATGATGATGCCTTTACAATGAGTTAAAGTCCTATTGATACTTGGACTCGTGGGTACATATCCCACGATTTATGCTCCTATTAATATCAATACATGAATGCGGCAATAATTAGACAATTAGTGTCTTCATAAATGTCCTTAATGCACCCTTGGAAGGTGTAGAATCATGCAAGTAATGGTCGCTCGTTGGAACTCGAACCGACCCTCTGATCTTCTCGTTTTTCGATACCTACGACCTTTTGATACCGTCAATGCTACTTTTATGCGACCGGTAGTACTGAAAGCTGACTTGAATCTGAATCAATCACCTTATGCCACGTGTCATGACATAATTCATCCATATGTATAATATAAATTTTGCCCATTGCATGTCTCTTAGAAGCTACTTTTTGCATAACTTCGTGGTGTTGTTTTGATTGAGAAATGATTAGTACTACGGAGACAATTTGAAGGAAACTGGATTGGAGTATTTTCCTAAAAATATTATTTCATACCAGACACAACCACAACCAGAATATGGGCAGTTTGTGTGTTAATAGCTATGTTCAAGGAGTAAAACATCTTAACCTTTCTAATTTATGGCCTCTTTGTGTTAATTAACCATACAAAGAAGTCATTTGTTGTTGATTATCCTACATGTTGATTATCCTACATGAGCATCATTTTTTGCATACCTATTTTTTGTTGTCTCATTTTATGTGTAAAAGCTGCCACGTTATTAAGGATAACCGACATCTTTAGGTTCTGCAATGAGATAAATTTGACATTCATCCGACCACCAAACCACGTGAGACAATAAAAGCTCGTGAAATCCAAAGGTTAAATGACCATTAAGACAAGAAACAAGATTTAAATAGTTTAATTAAACATGTTAAGAATCAAAGTTGGACAAACATTTGGCGGACTAGTCCAAATCCTGATTTGATTTGATTTTAGCTGCTTTCCACATGGGTAGATGTGAATACAGTCCAACTCATAAAATACGAAGAGAAAATTCATGTCCTAGACAATAGGACAGCCATACATTTTCTTGAAACAAAATGCTGGGTAACTAGCAGGCAAAGTACACTACTACTTTGTCCACTTAGTTTGAGCTGCGTTGCAGGAAAATACTAAGGAGATCATGTCCTAGACCGGCCCAGCCCCGCTTCCCCCCCCCCCCCCACCCCACCCCTTCTGGCCCAACTCCAGTTGGAGTACAGGTTCAAATGTCCGAGCATAGAGCCCCCCCCCCCCCATACTCTCCTCCCAATTTGGTACCAAGCTTTCTTTGCAGCTGATTCAAACTCGTGACGTGCACCTACCTAGTAGGTCACAATGTTGAGTCCTTATCGCAAAACAGAAGTCTTGGAGGCCAGAAAGTTGCTAGAAGTAGACATATAAATGTAGAAATTGACATTTAAATGAAGATACATGCTATATCTGATGCTAACCCAAGTCCATCTAACATAACAAAGGAAGATATAGTCAAATAGCTCCCCGCACTCCCATGACATACCTCGTCAAAAAGAACGAAAAATAAAATCTGAATTGACGAGTCAAGATGAGTAGATTTGAGAACAATAACTTGGACACACCTTGGATGACTAGGTGGTAAAGGGGCCAGAGACACATATGAGGGAGAAAAATTGCTGGAAACAGGAATGCATGGGATAAAGTTAAATGTTCATAATATTTACTTCCTGATACTATTCCTGACTCTAACAGTAAATAGACGGGCCAACACTGAAAGTATTCACAAAGATAAACCTAAGATTCTCATGAGACATAAGGTTCCTGGGTTTGGGGGGGGGGGGGGGGGGCATTTATTTCCCTACTAATGTGTTGAAACAAACAGGCTGTGTGATCACATTCAATAAAAAAGGTCAGGGTATATACACAAAAATGATGAGCTATCAGACAAGAATCTTGCTCACCAACCCTAAGATCAATTCGTATTAAACACTTCCACATGAGAATAGTACTAATGCACATGGAAATGGCTCAGAATCAAGCTAACAATGAATATCTGAGAACGTAGTTTTCTGATTCTTTTTTTTTTTCTAGCATTTCATTAGGGTGAACCTATGTTGCTCGGACTCATTCACGAGTATGTATTATGTATGGTTGCCTGGAAATATCTGGTATCGCCATATAGGTGCGTCGCCTTTTTACTGAATTTTGAAGAATTTGCATGAAATCCACACTTTATCACACATTTTGGCCAAGGCATGTCAAGACAAATGGAGATCCACGCAACATAAGAGTGGGCCATCTGAGACAGATTGTCAGATAAGAAGAACCTGGGATGCCATGTTCATCCAAAAATATCTCACATGAACAAGATCTACGCTTGCTAGACATACTTAAGCACAGTTGAAGAGAACTTCATTCCATATCAATGGTCATAAAACCACAAAGAAGTGATATAACGACTGAAGTTGAGTAAATCTAGCTAAAGAAATCCTAGAGGCTCCCAGGCACGCTTCCCAATGTGTCTTTCTAGGGATCCCTTCTGGGTCTCTTGAATCCCAGCTCCGATGTCCTTCTACCATCGGAGTATTCATCTCTCTCTATCTATATCTATCTATCTATCTATAGCTTTCTCTCTCCTCTTTTCTTCTTTCCATTCTTCTCTCAGCCTTTTCAGCAGATCATTCATGGAGAATAGGTTGTATTTCAGGTCAGGGGGGAATCTTATGATATCACGGAGACAATTTCACATTCAGAAACATGGTTTGACTGGATGGAGACGTCGAGACTGTCGCTTAGAAGAATGGTGCATAGCAAGGGAGGGTTACTCTGGTTATGTAGCAGGATCAAGGAAGCCTCTGAAAACAGAGGAAAGAGCTTTAAGTCTTGGAGATGTCGAGATTTTTCGACGCATATTTATTGTTCTCAAAAGTTTAATAAATATGGACGGTTTATTTCAGTTATTACTGTGGAAGTACAGGCCAGAACAGTGATTATTCTACCAGAAAATGCATTCAATGAGGGTTCGGGAAGTTTGGCCATCAAGGTGAAAATTTTCATTAAGAGAAAGTCAAACATTCATGGTGCATTTATTACAACAGGGGTGGTAGCTACAAATACATTCAAGGGGGGAGGAAATTACAAAGAAGCGCTACATAAAAGTAAATGGAACCAGAAAGAGGCAGATGTACTGGAAAAAAAGCATGACAACCTCGAGCCTGAAAGACAGCGATCACCTTCGAAGATGCCTTGTTGGTAGATTCTGTGGAGGAGAAGAGGCTTCAACTCTAAATGATGTTAGGAGGTGGGCACAACAAACCTGGAAGGATACTCGTAACACCCAAGTGTATGACATGAACGGATTTCAATTCCACTTTGAATTTCATAAGAGAAAGGCAGCGGAGCATGTTCTCATGGGGGAGTGGAGACGTCAGGGTATCATCTTGAAATTGGATTGGTAGTCCCCGATGAAGGGGGCTTTCCCTGATCAAATAACTTTTGAGTGGTTCTGGATAAAGGTGTTAGGGTTTCTCTTACATCTCTGGAACAAAAAGGTCATGAAGAAGATTGGGAATGATTGTTGAAGTTGGTTGGATAACGAGGAAGAAACAGAGCTCAAAAACCATTTGAGGTGGGCGAGAATCAGAATACGAGGTCCAAGGGAGAATATTCCCTCAAAGATAGAGATCACAAATGGGGACCTGATCTACACTTTGCCGATATGGTGTGAATCGTCGGTGACCTTCTCGATGAAGGAGGAGAAGATCTCTAATCAAGGTGACATCCATGTGATAGTATAAATTGCAGAAGCCAGCTATGTTCCTACAGAAGATAGGGTTAGTTTGCATCGAAAAGGGAGGAGAAGGGAGGAGAGGGGATATCAGTTTTAGAAATAAACATGGAAGTCCCTCGGGGCATAGCTGGATGGCAAAGGAAGTGAACTTAAAATCCAGCTGGAGGCCTGCAGCATGGGTTCGAATCCTGGTCTCTTCTGGGATAGGACCTTGTAGGTGATATCAGTTGCTTTGTTCTCAAACCCTGGTCATTCAGGCACATCCCGCGATTTACGGGTAGTAGTGTTGAGGGACCGGTACTACTATCTCCAGGAATAGTCTGGCGTAAGCCAAGAAGCTGGATATCAAAAAAAAACATGGAAAGGGAAAGTATGTCGGGGGTAAATCATGTGATAAAGCAGAACGGGTCCCACCTGATTTAATAGCAGTAGAAGCCTTTTCTATTGGGCCTGGACAGTTGATTCGAGATGATGCCCAACTTTTATTAGAAAACTCAAGCCATATGGGTTTTCTCCCTAGGAAGCCCACTGGGTTCACAGAACCTTCACAAATTACATCCATTTAGAACTGGGGAAATCAGAAAAAGCCTACGAACATTCTATCATCGATGGGGACCTGGAATTCTGCATGCGGATGGCTGAAAACCCTAAAAATTCACAAAGACGAGACGAAGACATATTGCAATTTGAAAATAATTCAAGATCGTATGACCCAATTTCAAGCGAGATGATTAATTTTGAGAAAGCAGGCAGTGAAGAGGAAGAGGATGATATGGAATTTCTGGATGATCAATTAGTGGTCTATGATGATCCCAAACCTCTCTCAGTGGATGATAGCATAGCAGATGATGTTTTCGAGTCACAGGCCACACTTAGGTTTCATATTAATCTCATAAAATTAAATCAGTTATTTGGGGTCATTACCATGGGGCATGTAAAAGAGTTCTACTCTTTGATCATGAAGCTAGAGCAGAGCTGACCAAGGGAGAATGAGCAAGCAAAGGAGAACGCACCCAACAATCATAACACAGTTCCAAAGGAATTAAGGAACTTAATTTTCAACATGAAGTTCAAGTATGATGAGCCAAGAATTAGAGGGAGAAGTCTAACCTTGGTGGAACAATGAGGGTGAAATTAGGGGTCTAAACAACGAAAGAAAAAAGAGACTAGTTAGAAATCAAAGTAATCAATGGGGGGCTGATGTCTATGTTCTAGTAGAAACTAAGTTGAAGGGCAATGTTAGCAATATGATACAAAGTATCTGGAGTAATCGGTTGGTGGGAGAGGTGCATTTGGAGGCAGTAGGTACTAGTGGAGGAATCCTAATTCTATGAGATAAAAGGGTCTGGAAAGGGGAGTTAGTAGAGAGCAGAAAACAATGCATCACTTGCAAGTTAACTGGTCAGAACCAAGATCTAGCATGGTTTGTGACTTGTATATGCTAAATGCAAGAGAATGGAGAGGATGGATCTTTGGTGTGAATTGGGAGAGATGAGAAGTCTTAGTGAAGGGGCTTGGGTAGTGTGTGGTGACTTTAATGTCATCGGATATCCCTTCAGAAAGATCAAATTGTTCCAGAATCAATGGCGCTATGTCTGAATTCTCGGAATGTATTGAAGAGTTGGAGCTCATAGATCCTCCTTTATTTTGGGGATCCTTCACATGGAGGAGGGGGGAGAATCACAGAACTGCATCTAGGATTGATAGGGTAATGTATTACTCTCAATGGGAGGAGCTTTATATTCTGATCAAACAGTCCACTCTACCAAAATTGGGTTCTGATCACAACCCAGTTCTTCTGACTTGGGGAGACATGAACTTCAAGAAATCATATTTCAAATTTGAAAATTGGTGGATGGGGGTGGAAGGATTCAAAAAGAGGGTGAAACTTTGGTGGCTATCTTTCTCAGTCACTGGCTCACCAGGTTATGTTTTAGCTGAAAAGCTGAAACTTTTAAAGGGAAAACTGAAGGAATAGAGCAAGAATAATAGGAGCAATTTGCAATCAACAAAAGGAAGAGATTCTTGATCAACTGGCCAAATGGGAGATCATCCAGGAACAAAGAAGACTCACAGATTATGAACTATTGCAAAAGACCAATCTTGCTATGACCTATGAAGAAGTGGCCAGAAATGAAGAGATAGGGTGGAGACAAAGATCCAGAATACAGTGGTTAAAGCAGGGGGATAAAAATACTAAATATTTTCATAGAATAGCAACATCACATAAGAGATATAATTCCATAGACTCTCTGAATGTGGAAGGGTGCAATATCACTGATCCTAATGCTATCAAGGGAGCAATTCAGAATTTCTACCAAAACCTATACAAGGAAATAGAATTGTGGAGGCCAGAACTACAACTACAAGGGGTTACCTGTATTAATGATGAGGAACAGGAAGAGTTACATAAACAAATTGAGGAGGAGGAGATTCTGGAAAGCATTAAACTTTGTGCTATGGAGAAGGCACCTGGGCCAGATGGATTTCCTATGTCTTCTTACCTCTCTTTCTGGGAATTATTGAAAGAGGATATCAAGTGTGTTGTCAAGAAGTTTTATACTAACCAAAGAACTGAGAGAAGCTTTAATGCAACTTTTGTAGCCCTCGTCCCCAAAAAAGCAGGTGCCTCTGAGTTGAAAGACTTCAGACCAATAAGTCTAATCACAGGCATGTATAAGGTGATATCAAAAAAACTTGCTGAAAGGTTGAAAAAGGTGGTGGATAAGTTGGTCAACAAGCATCAGATGGCATTTATAAAAAGGAGACAAATAATGGATGCTGCACTTATTGCAAGTGAATGTGTGGATTCAAGACTGAAAGGGGCAGAACCCGGAGTAATGTGCAAGCTGGACATTGAAAAGGCATGTGATCATGTAAACTGGATATTCTTACTGAATACATTAAAACAAATGGGCTTTGGAGAAAGATGGTTGGGATGGATTAAAATTTGCATTAGCACAGTGAGGTCTTCTATACTAGTGAATGGTGAACCAGTGGGCTTCTTTCCCTCAGAAAGGGGACTCAGGGTGATCCCCTTTCCCCCTTTCTGTTTATCTTGGCAACGGAAGGTTTTGATAGCTTGACGAGGATAGCAAATCAAAACAGATGGATCAAAGGCTTTTCAGATGGGAAGAAACAATGGTCAAGTCAAAGAAATTTGTCATTTGCTCTATGCAGACGACACTGTTATCTTTTGTGAACCTCAGGAGGAACAAATAAGATTCATCAAAACAATCTTATTGTTCTTTGAAGCTTCTTCAGGTTTGAAAGTGAATTGGGGGAAAAGCAATTTGTTCTCAATCAAGGAGGTGGCTAACATTCAGAGTTTGGCAGATATTCTGGGATGTAAAGTGGATAATATGCCTACAGACTATTTGGGCATGCCACTAGGTAATAAACACAAGGATATAGAGATATGGGATGGCATTGTGGAGAATACAGAAAGGAGATTAGCAAGATGGAAGGCTCAATACTTGTCTTTAGGGGGTAAACATATCCTCATAAATTCAGTGTTAGATTCACTTCCTACTTATGTAATGTCACTATTTCCAATACCTTCCACAGTTTTGAAGAAACTGGACAAACTAAGGAGGGATTTCCTTTGGCATGGTTGCAAAGAGATTAAAGGTTATAATCTGGTTAAATGGAAGATTACTTTGAAAAGCAGAGATAGTAGAGGCTTAGGCATCAGAGATTTGAGAAAGCAGAATAATAGTTTACTGATGAAATGGCTTTGGAGATATAATGAAGAGGGGCAAGCTCTATGGAAGGATGTCATCAAATTCAAATACGGTAAATACAATCCTTGGTGCAGTAAGGTCAGCGTTGACACTTATGGGGTTGGTCTGGAGAACAATCAAAAATTTATGGCCAAAGCTTGAGACCAATGTATATATAAAAGTGGGAGATGGTAGGAGAACAAAATTTTGGGCAGATGCCTGGAATAATCAGACCCTTCTAAGAGATTCCTTTTCAGATATGTTCATTCTTTGCAACAATCCAGAGGCAAATGTCAATGATTGATGGACACCACATGATTGAAAATTATCTTTTAGGAGGTTACTAAATGATTGAGAAGTGGAGAGAGTGGCTAAATTGCTAGAAGAAATAGGGATGTTCCATGGCACCAACAATGCACCTGACTCTTTGAAATGGAAACATAGTGAAGATGGGGCTTTCACTAGTAGGGCTTACAAATTGGAAAACAACCAGCAAAACAACAGATAAAAAAGTTTATGGAGAAAGGTTTGAAGAATCTTAGCACCTACCAAGGTAAAATGCTTCACATGGTTGGTTGCTAGAAGGGCTTGCTTGACACATGAAGTTTTGAAGAAAAATGGAAGGGCTATAGTATCTTGGTGTTCACTATGTGGGAAAACAGAAGAGACCAAGAACCATTTATTTTTGTATTGCAGCTTCACAACACAGATTTGGGCCATCTTCCTTAGTCTCACAGAAACAAAGTGGACTATGCCTGAACATACGGCAGATCTGCTGAGTTGTTGGATTAGAAGAGGGGGAAGCAAGAGCCAGAAGGCATGGTGGAGGATAACCCCACACTGCATATGGTGGACAGTGTGGAAAGAAAGGAATAGTAGAAATTTTGAAGATAGGTCCAATTCCATTCAGAAAAATAAGTGGAATTGTATAGTATCTTTTTATTTTTGGTGTAAAGAAAAAGATGTAGAGGAAACAGAACAGATGGTAGAATTATTAGGATCTCTGTAAGTATTTCTTTCTCTCTTTCCTCTTTTGAAGGTCACCAGCATCTGAAGAATACAAATTTACCAATTTCCAAAAAAAAAAAAATTCCTAGAGGAACAGAGTAATTTTAAGCCATATCCTGAACTCAAAGTCCTACCCTTCATTGAAACAATACTATCTTAACATGCTGTTTTACACCCTAAGTTTATATTCTACCCTCAATTATAAGCTGAGATGTTGTAATCACTAAAGGCATGAACCCCTTCTAATATATACTTGTAAATCATTAGAAACGACAGATTAATAATGGGTCGTCGATCTAGTGCCAATTTACAGAAGCATAAAACTAATGCCTATAAAATCAATAAAATGGGATGGGACGAGTCCAGAGTAATATTATGTAAGAATTTTACAAATTGTTCCCAGCTCCGGCAAAGCATACTTTGCACTGAAGGATAGAATATTTATAGGATTTGTTTTGTAAGCCTTATTTTTTTGGTTTCGTAGGCCGACAACATGGATAATATTGCTTCATTATTGGCTCAAAAGGGCAGAGTTCCAAACATCTGTATTCGTGTCTATTAGTTGGAAGACTTAATTTTTAACAGTTTCAGCTACGTCCGTTCTGATATTTAAATGTAAGACAAATCAGCTTTAATTATTAAATAGAGCTAAACTTTAATCTGTAAGACAAACAATGATAATGTTTCCATGAAGTCTTGTTACCTTAAGTAGAACTTGCAAGTTCCAAAAACTAAAATCTTTAGCAAAATCAGACCATTAACAACAATCAGAAGTTGAATCTTAAACTATGACATGAAAAGCAAGTAACGGAACATAATGGCATAATTACCAAAATGCCTCTACCACTTTGATCACTGGCAAAGCTGTTCAACTGCAGTAACAATCTGGGGAGGTTGGACGACAGTCCAGTTCTCTAACGTCCCAGCATATGGGGTTGGCACATCCTGTGATGACAGACATACGATTGGGGCATCTAAATAGTCATGAAAGTTCTCAGTTATAGCGGCTGTCAAGCTGGCACCAATACCTCCTGTCCGCATACATTCCTCGACAATGAGTACACGATGAGTCTTCTTCACTGAATTCCCGATGGTGTAAAGGTCAAACGGTTTCAGAGACCTGATATTAGAGGTGGCCAAATTAGTCCATGAAAACATGACCCGCCCAAGTTTGGGCTGGTATTGACCCACCAATTTCAGCCCATCAAAATTGGGCTGATATGTAGCCCAAATTGACAGAGAGAAATCTTGTAAAAATATTTTTAAAAGGACTTTTTTTATTTGATATGTTATATACAGCCATAATAAAGAAAAAAATAGTTTTATTAGGTACTAAAAAATTATAAAAGAACAAACAAAGAAATTAAAACTTAGTAAGAGTTGGGCGGCTTGGGTTATGACCCGCTTTGTAGCCCGACCCATTTTAGCCCAAGTAACTTTTGGGTGGGTCAATAACCTGCTCATTTATTAACTCAGCCCATTTTGACCCGCTCAAATTAAGCCCAACCTGCCCATTTGACACCCCTACCTGATATCAATGATCTCAGGATCATAACCCTTGTCCACAAGTGTCTTCGCAGCCTGCATCACATGATACCTCATCCTGGAATAAGTTAGAATGGTAACATGCTCCCCGGGTCTTACCACCTCTGCTTCTTCAAGATTCAACACATACTCTTCATCTGGAATTCTCTCCTTGAGGTTGTAGAGCAAAACATGCTCAAACAGAATCACAGGGTTATCACTTCTGATAGCTGCCTTCATCAAGCCCTTGGCATTGTAAGGGGTTGAACAGGCAACCATCTGGATTCCAGGAATGGACTGAAAATATGACTCGAGGCGCTGAGAGTGCTCTGCTCCAAGCTGTCGACCAACTCCACCAGGACCTCGGATGACAATTGGTATCTTAAACTGGCCACCAGATGTGTAGTGGAGCATACCGCAGTTGTTAGATATCTGGTTGAAGGCTAGAAGAAGAAATCCCATGTTCATTCCCTCAACAATTGGACGTAAGCCAGTCATTGCAGCTCCAATGCCCATGCCAGTGAAAGAGTTCTCAGCAATGGGAGTGTCAAGAACCCTGAGATCACCATATTTTGGGGCAAGGCCTTTAGTCACCTTGTACGAACCTCCATAATGACCGACATCTTCACCCATTACACAAACAGTAGGATCTCTGTCCATCTCTTCTTCAAGGCCTTCGCGGAGGGCCTCAAAGAGCAATACTTCATGCCTAAAGATGTACATTCAATCACATAAGTGGTGTGATCAAGTAACAAGAAAGCCGGATAAAGAACAATCAGGTAAGCAAGCAATTGTGCAGTAATTGATATAGTTTACACCACGATCGACATTAAAAAAGATGAGAAAAGAGTGCATATCCAACCATCCAACAAAGATCTATTCAATGATGTGAGTTTAATTATCAAGCAAGCACCATTACAGAATTTTTTTTAAACCTCGGACATAATCTATCTGCAATATTTAGGAAGACTCCATCAAGAAAGCACAGATGACCCAAATACATCCAACGTAGTGTTGGTTATGACCACCATAAAAACTAAACGAGCTCTTTAGTCCTTAAACAAGCAGATAAGGAAACAGAAACACCTGGAATCCCACAGCAGGAATCTTATGCATTAGAAAGTATCTCTTTCATATGGATCATCAACTCTCCATTTTGCTTTATGTTGCTATAATTTATAAATGTCTTTGACCTAAATTGAACTATATGGGCCACCCTGAACCCCCACTTCCCACCCCACCCCATAGTGTGTTGCTAGATTACATATAAATACTTTTAGGATAATATTTTTGTCTTAATTACCAAACACCATAAAATAAGTAAGATTTGGATGGAAACTATGGTTGAGCTTTTGTTCACCATGTAGTCCTTCCTTTCTTTCTTTTCTTTTTTTATATCCCTCGTACTAATCCAAACACAAAAACCATATCAATCCCACCATCACTCTCCTTTCTTTTGTTTTCGCTATCACATTTCGGTACAAAGAGATGAATTAGACATGTTCATCGCAGGATGAACTGGCATCATCTTAAGCAAAGACGGAATATGGCGCACATGCAACTTACTGAGGACATGACCTTAGATACATGACCTACCTTAGATAGGGGGTTATGGAGGAAATGGATTAGGGTAGTAGGTAGTCGAGCGTAGTCCTACTGATGCTTACAAAATGATAGTTGTAGTGTTATTACTGTAGGCCCGATTAGACTACCAAGGTGGAGGTAAAGTCTGTGTACACTATACCCTTCTCAGACCCCACGTTGTGGGATTTCACTTCACTGGGTATGTTGTTGTTTGTTGTATTGCCCTCAGATTAAGAAAAAAACTAATCTAATCTACTGACAAGCCACCCCTTGGATATGAAGTTTCATAAAACAATTGATCATTATAGACCTAGAAGACAGACAATATGAGAGACGAGTGAAGTGAAGAAGGGCGGAAAATGGTTAAAGAAGAAGTAACCATCCAATCCGACCCATTAGATATGGGTTGGATAACTGACTTTCTAAAAATGGATTAAATGTGGATATTATCCTATCCACTAAAAAATGGACAATATGGATATTCATATTATCAATACCCATTTGTCAGCTTGTTATTTTTCATGAATTCTTGATTTATGAGGGTCTAAGCTTATTTTGGCTTTTAGCTTGTGTTGTCACCTGACTATTCCTTAAACTATGGATAATGTTATCCGTTTTCTATCCGTCTGTTAATCCATTTTCTATCCGTGTTAATTATGATCGGGTCGAATATTTTATCTGGTTTTTGTTTAACCCATTTTTTACCGCCCATATCCTATCCGACCCGCCCATTTGCCACTCCTAACGACAAGGAAGTAATTTGAACTGTAAAGATATGCATGCAATGCTTGTACAACTTAAGAGGAGAAGTAAATATACCCTGGTTTGGATGAAGTAGAAGGTGCAGCAGTACTTTCTTTTGCCTGAAAAAAATTACGCGTAACACCAAATCTCAAAGTCCAAAAACAATAGTAATAAAATTTACAAACATATCTACTAGAACTATATATGCATACATAAACACGCAATCATAATTAGGGAGTAAAGAATACTAACCGCAACAGCATTAGTAATTAATTGTCCAGCTCTTCCCCCACGTCCCTTCAAACCATAGCTCAAACGCCCATCAGATCTAACCACAAAAAAACTTCCTTTCCTCTCTGCATTAACAACACAAACACATGCATCAAAATTGGAAGACAAATAAATGATTGAAATTTGGAGAGTAAACAAGGACCAGATGAAAAATATAAAATTCTTTTAGTGAGCCAATTAGTAATTAGAAAGAATTGAGAAACATGTTAGACAGATCAAAAACAACCGAAAAGACAACACGACTAGATAAACACAAAATCAGAAAATAAACCAAACCTGACAAAGATGTGTGAGAATTAGCAAAAAGTGACTTGGAATTGGGTGAGATTAGTGCAGTAGCAGCACCAATTCCTTGTATAATAGCAGCCATTTACAAAAGAAACTGGCACATACGATGAGAAAATGCAGTATCAGATTAGGATTCAAATGCCACTTATATAACTATATATATAGAAAAGCAAAAATGAATTGGGCCGGAGAGAAAGAGAACAAAGTGCACAAGGGGTTGGGGATTTAATTGAAGGAAGAAAGTATCAGGTGACAAGCTTTGATCGACGCTCGCTCATTCTAATATCATGTTTCTCTCCAAAGGAAGTTGACACGTGTTAAATATGAAGGGTGAAAATGTCATAACTCATAAGGTAGAAATTTAATTATTGTAGGAAATTATTGACATATTGAGTTGTTTTTAGGATGTCAACGGATCGGATCTTGACCGGATTCTACTAGATTCAGATCCAGATTCATATTCGTTTTTCATACATGGATCCAGATCCATCGGATTCATAAAAATTATATCTAAATCCAAATCCATCGGATCCACGGATCGGATCTGGATCCACGGATCGGATCTGGATCCACATTCTTGAGTGCATTTTCGACGTAATAATTTGCATGCTGCACATGAAGAATTGGACGATGACATCTTTGGCCTCCATATATTGTTGTAGACAAATGAATGTGTCTTTGATTCTATAACAAAAAAAAAATCAGGAAGCCTCATAAAATGATAAAGACCTAATTAAATCTGAGAAACATGTACATATACTTGTAACAAAATGCATTTTTCAGTATGATAGATAGAAAATTAAATAAGTAAACAAGAGATAATTTGAGTATGTTAAAGAATGCATTGTATTTAAAGAAGTTGTTTCATTTAACCATTTTGGAGTAGAAAGGCATTAAAGTCATATTGAAGCTAACATGGAAAGTAAATATATTACAACACTAATTTATATCTATAGAATAAATAAGAGGTCTATTAATTTATTTATTCAAGGAAATTAAGAGGTGTGAGAATGGAAGCTGAGGGTGATTAGTGGAGTAATAAAATTGTTGTTCCAACCAATTCTTCCTAAATTTTCAAATATCCATTACTCAAAACTTGAATGTAAAATACAGAAATTATGAAAAAAATTTAAGAAAATACTTATAAAATTACATTCTATGTTATGCATATATTTAATAAAGAACGGATCCATGGGTAGGATCTGGACCGGATACGGATCTCAAACACAAGATCCATATCCAGAAACGGATCCGGGTCTGATCCGGATCTTTCGGGTCCAAATTTTGAAGATTCATATCCTATAAAACGGATCTGGATCCACTGGATCCGGACCGGGTCCTGAATCCACTGTCATCTCTAATTGTTTCTGGTGGCTTAGCAACTAGTTGGCATAAAATTCCACGTTTTATTCTTAAAATGAGATGGTCTTTAATAAGCGAATTTATATTTTTAGTGGAATAAGTTTTTGGAAATTCATGTCAGGACATAATTTGTGACATATTATAATACGAAAATATAAATTTAGATCTTGCGAATTATTTTTGTTATGAGAGGCATAAATTAAAGATTCAAAAAATTTATATCTGTATTTATATTATTATAAAAGCACAAATATAAATATTTATTAACTAAAATATATTTTGAATATTGAGCGATTTTTATATTATTTTACATTAAATTTAATATAAATTAGCAAGTTATTTGGTAAGAAGAATATACACACAAAAATTTAAAAATATTATTTTTGGAAAAATAGATTTCTTATTGAAAACTAAAAAAAATTGCTATTTGATTATACCGTGAATTTAGAACCTAAGACTTTATGGTGAATTGTGTCTAAGTTTGCCGACAATTCCACGTTGATTACAATGGTAGCATTAAGTCAAGTTAAATTCTAAAAGGATTCATGTCTTAGTAGTTTTATAATTAGAGTTATTATAGAGTTGAACAAAGTAGAACATGAATAGGAGGAAATACTTTTAATACAAAGACAAAAAATAATTATTGAAATTACGCAAGGTGATAAATAAAGCTACATACTTAAAATTTCTTTTGGTAAACTAGGGGTGCAGGCCCGTGCCAGCAAGGGCCCAATACTATAAAAATGAACTATTACTTATTTTATTTTGATATGAGTGGTACAAAAGACAACCAAACAAAGGAGTTCAAGACAAAGCAAGCATTAAGAAAGGAAAAGACCATAGTGAGATTGTAACCCCACGTATCTCTAAACTAAGCCGTATTCATAATTAAGAAGTAAGGAAAATCAAGACGGGGAGTTAAAGTTGGGAATCAGTTTCAGTTCTGCAGATCATATTATACACCTGAAAAGGACGGACCATATAAAATTTTACGGACCGTCGAATTAGACCGTAAATATTATTTATTAAATTTATGGAGACCTAGTAAATTATACGGACCGTATAAATTTATACGGCCCGTCGTTTCCCACCGTAACTCTTTTCCAACTTAAGGGAGTCACTGAAAAATTCAAGTTGATGACGATCATTTTATACGGACCGTACATTATTGTACGAACCATATTTTTCAGCGTACAAATTGTACGGACCATACAATACGGCCGTACATTCCCTGACGCAACAAACAATATAAATATGCAACTTAGTTCTAAAAATCAGAATATCTCATTCTTTCAAGCCCTAGAACGAAACTCTCTTCTCACATCATCCTCGTAACTCAAGGTAAGTCCTTTTCATGTAATTCCACGCGATTCTAATCAAGTATGATCAATTCCTAAGCGAATTCCATTGTTTCTAACCTAGGGTTTTCAAGATAAACCTATCCTAAGGTTTCAAGGTTTAAGTTTTGAGTTCTTCTTCAAAGTTCAAACTTTTGTTACAAGTTTTGGAGCAAACAAGATATGTAGAGCTTCTATCCACATGTGGGAATATTCATGTTCTTACCCACGCCACTTCATCAATGAAACCATGAAATTTTATAACTTAGGATTTTATTCTAATATCTTGATAACCATAACTATATATAATATTATGTCATGTCTCTATTATAATTCGTAAATTGTATTCACGATTGGTCATTATGATTGTCATGAACCTGACTGTAATCCATGAACGCGTGATATGAATTTCATGAGTTCTTAATTTTAAGTCATGAACCATTATTACTTAACCTATGAAATTATACATATTTCTCACAAGATATATTATGTATTTATGTTCGTGTTAAATTATCACAAATCATGTTTGCAAGTTACATTTATGAAATTCATGGGCTTACAAGCCAACTATTTTCAAGTACATGTGTTTGGAAGTTGCATATATTACCGAAAAGGCTCTAGTAGCCTGAATCTACGTATGTCAGCATAGGATAAGTGTCGCTCCGTCCACATGACGATACCTTCAGATTATTGTTTGGATCCTTTCATGCCATGTTCATTTCTCATACCCAGGTAAGGGATGGGAGCTCCATGCTCGTCGGGCCAGGTACCAGACTCCATGTACCTACGTGGTCACTTCATGTTGTCGATTGTACTACTGCTCTCCCCACATATATACAGATACACATATGTACAATTTTACAAGATTTTATACACGTTGCTTTATTCATGTCAGATCATGTTCATGTTCAGTTTCATGTTCCTATTATTTTATATGTCTGCTTATTCCTTAAGTTGCTTTACATACATTATAATTTGAATGTACTAACATCCATTTACACGGGACTGCACTTCATGGTGCATGTACTGAGTTTTAGGACGATGGATCTGCTTGTTAGGATTTCTTCGATATCAACTATTTGGTGAGCCCCGTCTCATTCAGGGTGTCAGTCCATTTACTTTAGTGATTATGATTTATAGTAGAGGTATGTCAGGGTCTCGTCCTGGTAAACAGTTTTGCATACTCATGTTTCAGAGGTTGTATAGACTAGACTAGTCAGTATGTCATGTCAGCGTTATTTTCAGACTTATCATGTTACTCATATATTTCCGCTATTATATTTCAGACTACATTTTTAGTATGTATTTTACATGTTTTAAAATTACTACTAATACATGTTTTGATGCCCATGATGACTAGCAAATCATGTGGTTCACTCGGTCACATGCAATTAGGCACCGAGTATCGTGTTTCACCCAAGTCATGATTCAGAGCATTACAAAGATTATAAACAAAGGTAATCGCACATATTATATTAGTTTTCAAGAACACAATCATAGATGGAACCACTAATTGTACACACCCTTAATGACCACTGCTATAAAAATGATCAATTATATAAGAATCAATAGAATTAATATTAACGTACTCAATTTTATAAATAATAGCAGAAATATGATTTAATGAAAAGACTTAAAATTTATGATCGTATTTGACGAAAAATTAAGCTTTATGATTGAATCTAGAAAGGATTAAAGTTTAAGGCTGTATTTAGAAATAATTGAATTTTATAATCTGATTTAGATGCAAAACTTTCTATTCTTGACAGCTTAAGTGTTATAGACTCTATAGTTGATCACTAATGAAGTGTGGATGTGAGTATCGGAAGAACCAACCCTCATCATCGCTTCAGCTTAGAATCGGTCAACGGTGTTGCTAAGTACACATATTTTCCGTACTCTCTACACTTGTTTCATCTTTTTACGTGTAGGTTCGAATCCGAGTTCGAGTAGGGAATGAGATCCAAACGAACGTTGAGGCATCGTTTGGAGTTTGGGGTGAGCTGTTAATTGTTTCGCAACACCAGACTTCTTTTCTATCTTTATATTATGCCTTTTACTTTCAGACAACTTATGTATTAGTATCATACTTGTATTAGGATTTAGTGGCTCTGTACTCGTGATTTCCAGATTTTGGGGATATTGTGTGACTTAGACTATTTCTTATTAGTTATTATGAGTATAAGACTTATTATGAACGTATGAATCAGTTTGTCTTTAATTTTTGCTTTAATCTTATAAATTGTGAATATGCTTTTAGTTCGGGTTAACCTACGGGTTTAGTAGGTCCCTCACGGCACAATGAGATTTTGAATTGTGACAAATTTGGTATCAGAACACTACCTTCGCGGGTCTCATGAGTACAAGAACAATATCTAGTAAAGTTTTGCAGATCGGTACGATGATGTCCGTACCTATTTTTGAGAGGCTATATGACATTTAGAAATTTTCACTTATTTCATACTTATTATGCGTTCCTGGCTTTATTGAACTCTAAATCTCTTTTGTTTCACTCTTTCTCATATATGGTGAAGACTCATTTGATAACGGATGAGGATCAAGAGCCAGAACCTGTATCTGCACTCGCTGCTAGGAGCATTGAAAGGGGCAGAGGCAGAAGACGAGACAAAAGTAGACCTAGTTACAAGCACCAACCTGAGGCTGGACATTAGCGACTGCTCAGGGCCGTGCTAGAGAGGTATATCTAGAGCCGGAGGTTGTTTCGGATGATGAACACATTCAGGTTGATAGGGGCTGAGACGGCATAGGCGCCCCCGATTTCATTGATACCCTTGTGCTTCAGGATACTTTGGTTTGCATGATGAGTGTTCTTGAGAGTATAGCACAGGCGAATTTAAGCTGTTTGGTTAGTTGGAGGACATTTTTGAACTAAGAACGTAACAACGAGGCATTTTTAGCTAAAAATGTAATCGCGAGTAAAATTAACCCATTTGTAATAGTTCAAGGGTATTTTTTTTTATCCTTTTCCCTATTTTTTTTAAAAAAAAATTGAAATGTTACTTGATAACAATATTTTTTTTAAAATATGTATTTTGGTTGCTAATTGATTATTCGCTTTCTAAACCTATTTCTTGATCTTTGCCAAGCTCCCTTTATTTATTGAATTCGAATAAAATCCTGAATATTCTTTAGCATATAATATTATTCATTATATGATAATATTTAAACTGTAAATATTCTAATTCCATATGAGAAATAATATTATAATAAATATTTTTTGTCATACAATAACATTCATTATATGATAATACTTGATCGGCAAAATATTCTAATTTGATATAAAAAATAATATAATATAATATTATTTGTCATATAATAGTAATTATGATTATATTTGAACTGCAAATATTATAAGTTTCATAAAAAAAATATTATATAACTATTTTTGGACAAGAAAAAGAGGATCCTAGCTAAAAATAGCTTGTCTCATGTTGAGGAGGTGAGAAGAGGTGTCATATAATATATAGTGATATTTAAACTATAATTAATAATACTGATAAAATCCAACAAATAAATTCTCTAAATAGTTCCAAGTGGCCTTTAATATACTATGCTTGCTTATTTGTGTTCCTTTCTATATCAAGTTGGGGTAGACGTTCGGTTCTTCAAATTTCGGTTCGGTTTTTTAATTCGATTTTTTGAAAGACGACACCAAATACCGCACCCAATTAATTCGGTTCAGTTTGATTTTTTGAAGTTCGATTCGATTTTGATTTTCGTAGTTCGGTTTTTTTAATTGCCCCCAAAAGGCATCAACATCTGATGACACTTGAAAAATATAATCTTTTACCAGCTTATGAATGTTCCTATATAATTGGATGGTAATATATATAATTGTAGTTTAGTTGCATATTAGACATGTCTTCTCTATGCTTATTCCGCACATGTAAGATTTCATGCACACATCTGATCCTGTTTAGTGAAGATTCTTGTAAACTAAACAAGCAACTTTTGCAAAACATTCTCCACGTATTGATTGCCGCCGGTGAAGTTGAAATCGCCACAACTGTAGGGTTGGGTTAGATAAAATTATTTGGTCTGAGTATTATTAATTTTTTTGTACTCATACACTAAATTTTGGTTAAACTGAAGAACCGAAAACCCAATACAGAACACCAAAAATTTTGAAAATAAAAATAGTAACCAAACCGTAACACCAAAATACTGAAAACCGAAAAACCCAATTAATTCGATTGGATTGAATTTTTGAATTTTCGATTTTTATGCCCTCCCCAAATAAAGTAAATGAGAGAAGAAGAGTTGCAGAGAAAGCGGGAGAGTGGGAGGGTATTATTGTCTAGATATAGGAGTAAAAGTGGCTTAGGTTTAAATTGTAACCCTAAAAATGGATATTTCTGCACTTCATTGCAAAATCAATCCCCATTCCCCAGGGCAAATGGCGCTTCAGATACTGAAGGTACCAATATCACGCTGTGGAAGCTCCAGCAATAGCTTCTTTTTCTCCTGCAAATTACCAGACACTTGTCCAAAGCTCTCTGGTACTTTACTCATTTCTTTCTCTTCTTTTACATATGCCGTTGTAAATGGGTGATAAATTTTTTAATGAGCAGCGAGATGGTTGGAGTTCAAAATCCGGAGCAATCATTTTTCTGTAAGAACCTTTGCTTCTTCCGTGACTACAGACAAGGGTCAGCCAAAGAAAAAGTAACCTCTCTCTCTCTCTCTCTCTTTCTAGAAATGTGCAACTTTTCTAAAGCATGAAAAACACACTATTTGAATACTGACACACCAACTAAACATAATACATGTGTGGAGGATAGAATATAAGACAAATCAGTTTAGATAAATAGGTTTTGTTAAACTTTTTTTTTTTTGAATGATAACATTAGAGTCAGCTTAAATTTGGGCTTTACTAGATGCATTTGATTAGGGATGGCAATAGGGCAAGGCGAATGCTTAAACAGGGCGGGGCAGGTGATAGGGCTGGGCTTTTAACTGTAAAGTAAAAAACTATGTGTATAAAGCATTTCTGCCTTAGAAGGTAAAAGTATTCATGTGCATGTATTACATAATTCCTCTTAACCACTAAGGTAGTTTATAAATAGCTTATAATTAGGATGCAAATACAGTACATGTTTGAATTGTACTACTCACAAACTGGTCTTTAAAGGTATATTCATGTGCATTTAAATTTGTTTATTGGAATTATTTTTGACATGTGATTTTGAAAATCCGTCTGGACAATATTGATGAAAAAAATCACTATGTTTAATTTTAGTTTTGGATACGTTCCTGTTTTTCAAAAACAAACAGTTAAAAAGGAATGTTGGCCTATTTGATTTTCTTTCTTGATTGTTTTTAATCCGGTAATTAGCTATCAGTCCTTTAAGAGGAAAATGTCCATTGACTATCTGTTTTATGCTTGTTACGTTTGGTGTAAAAAAATTAAAATATATTTTTAAGATGAACATTAGAAAAGAATGATAAACAAAATTTGAATATATGAAAAAGAAAAGTAATATTCATCCAATTCCCCTCTCGGTAGGAATAAAAGAATGGACATGAATTTTTATTAAGGGGGCATATAAGGAATTCAGTAGTCCTATCAACCATTCTGGTAGATGGCCTTGGAAGTTAATCTGGAAAGCAAAAATCCCTCTGAAAGTAGCATGTTTTGTTTGGCTTTTGGCACAACAAGCCGTGTTAACACATGAAAACCTTTGTAAAAGAGGTTTTCATCTTTGTTCAAGATGTTACTTGTGTGGGGAAGAGGTGGAGACAGTTAATCATCTCTTCATGCATTGCAAGATCACTGTTCAGTTATGGAGACTATTTATAAACTTGAAAGGAATGTGTTGGGTGATGCCAGGGAGAATTGTTCATGCTTTGGAGATCTGGGATAGCTACAGCAGCCTCTCTAGTCAGAAGGAGAGATGGAAAATTATTCCTGCTTGTATCTGGTGGGTAGTGCGGAAAGAAAGGAATCAGAGATGTTTTGAGGACAACTACAACTCTATTCAGAAGCTGAAAATGAATTGTTTGGTGTTGTTCTATTTTTGGTGTAAGCAGGAATACATGGAAGATCTAGATTCATTTATGGATGTTTTAGGATCCTTGTAAGTTTTTGATATAGGACTAGAAAATCTTCCCTGTAATCTATTTGTAAGTATGGATACCTGCAATTTTGAAGCAGGCATGTTTTTGTGATTAATACAAATGTTACCTTTTCAAAAAAAAAAGGGGTAGGGCGGAGCAGAGCAATTTTTTTGAAAAGTTCTAAATGGGGCAAGGCAGGTCGGGTCAAAATCTTAGCGGGTTAAGGCTTGCCCCGCCCTGCCCCATTTACATCCCTAGCAGTTGTGTTTTACTACTTTGTGTAGATGTTGTCCCCTGACTGGCATGTGAGAGAAATTGTACAAAAGGCGTTGACTAGAATTGTGTGTTTTACATGACACATGTCGTGCAACTTGTCTTAATTAGATGTCTCTTCAACTATTCAATTGTATGATTCTCAGATTCTTTGCAGAGCTTTATTGTTCTTTAGTCACATTTAATATATGCAATTTTATATTAGAAATGCGATTTGCTATGTTCAATTGTACAAATGTTGTCTTGTGATTGACATAGTATTATGTAAAAGTCGCACATTAAGAATGAGATTTGCATAGAGGGGTGATATCCGCTTCATTAATTAGAGTCGTAGATCTTTTAACCTTAAACATTGAAGTAATACCACAGTTTGCCCTTTCCAATTTCACTTAACGCTGTTATCGACATAGTATTATGTAAAAATCTCATTCTTGATATGCGACTTTAAGTACATAGTACTATGTCAATCTCGTGGCTGCATTCATACAACTGAACACAATAAATAACATTTAAAAAATGTGTAACAAGAAAATTCATATTGAAAATGTGACCATGTTACAATGATGCTTCGCAAAGAGCGTGAGAATTGTACAATTGAATGACTAAGACCAGTCCCATGACATGTATGCATATTGTAAAAAGGGTAGCCCGATGCACTAAACTCCCGCTTTGCGCATGTATGCATATTGTAAATAGACAATTTTAACCAGCGTGTATAATCAAGTAATTCTCTGCCATGGCTGTCACAAAATCTAGACAAAAATTGCCAAACTCAAAAGCGTCCAGTAAAACACAATTTTAAATTGAGTGTAGTTAAACACATTTATCTCTTATGATTTGTTTTTAACGCTATGCTCTAGAAGTTTTGGTACATCGGCATTCTAGTCGCATTGCTGATATGTTATGCATGTGTTTTTGTAAGAAAGGTGGAGG
Source organism: Anisodus acutangulus (assembly GCA_029783415.1). NCBI lineage: Eukaryota > Viridiplantae > Streptophyta > Magnoliopsida > Solanales > Solanaceae > Anisodus > Anisodus acutangulus. The sequence continues at coordinate 27,956,908 of CM056494.1, forward strand.
TTTGGGAGGTAAAATTTGAAGCTTCATAACAAGAGTCAATTTAAATAGTTGTGGAGATACAATGATAAGTAGGAATTTAGTAGCTCAGTTGGTTGGCTATATGAACTTTCACCTTGTTGGTGAGCGTTCGAATCCCTATGTTGTAATCCCCTTCCCATCCCCCTATATAATAATTTTTTTTTTTAAAAAAGAGATACAATGCAATGGTGAGGAAATTTGGAAGATGCTGATTGACACTAGATATGGGAGTGAAGACTTATGGACACTCCATATAATTTCAATGCCTTAAAAGATCGGAGTGTGGAAGCTTATTAGTAGATTGTTGCCAAAATTTTAGAAATTCATTTCATTAAAAGTTGGTGATGGAGGATGATGGCGATTAAGTTAGTCGTTGGAGGGTCCACCTTGAACATCATTAGTTCTTACGCGCCGCAAGCAGACTTGGACGAAGAGGACAAAAAGTGTTTTTGGGAGAATTTGGACGAGGTGGTGAGGGCTATACCGCTAATAGAGAAGCTTTTCATCGGAGGAGATTTCAATGGGCACCTTAGGGAGAAATGGAGATGAGGGCTATCTCCTTATCCTTACTTTCCACCAGCTTCGCATACGCCACTTTTTTCGCCTTCACATTCCCTTGGTTTTGGGGACAGGAATGTAGGAGTCTCGCTTTTGGACTTTGCAAGAGCTTTTGGATTGGTGGTAGTTAATTCGAGTTTTCGAAGGAGGAACACTTGGTAACTTTTCGTAGTTTGAGGATTAAAACTCAGATAGACTATTTGCTTCTTAGGAAGGACGATAAAGATTTGTGTAAAGATTGCAAGGTTATTCTGAGTGAGAATCTTACGGCTCAACATAAGACGATGGATTTGAAAATCAATAGGAAGAAGAAGAGGGTTGTGGGTGGTCGACCTAGGATCAAATGGGGTAGCTTGACTACGGCCAGTGCTCTGGATATGGGGGCTTGGGGGAGTATATGAGATACGAACACTATGTGGAATAGGACTTCTAATTGCATTAGAAAAGTGGCTAGATAGGTTCTTGGGGTATCGAGAGGTAGATTTGGTGGGCATCGAGGGGACTGGTGGTGGAATGGAGAAGTCCAAGGGAAGGTGGAGGCGAAAAAAGTGGCGTATGCGAAGTTGGTGGAAAGTAAGGATGAGGAGAAAAAGGGGACGAATAGGGAAGGGTACAAGTTGGCGAAGAAGAAGGCGAGGTTAGCGGTTACGGTGACAAAAATGGCAGCCTTTGAACGCTTGTATGTAGAATTCGAGGGCAAATGCGGGGATAAGAAGTTGTATCGTCATGGATCTCTAGAGATTGTAAGTCTTTCGAGACAACTTCCTTCGAAGTGATTTTAGGTCTACGTCGTCCCCTTTTAACATGTTCGCTCACTTTGTTTCACATCTATAAATCGATGCATCTGACAGTCCTTTTTGATCTCATTCGTATTTCAAATCCCTTGGTAATCGTTTATGGTAGATGAGTAAGCTGACGGGGACCCCAATTTAGATTAGACTAATTTCCCCAACACAGACTGGAAAGCTTACAACACAAGTAATCGAGCGAAGCCTTAGGTTGATAAACTGATTGAAGGCAGACCAAGAGCATTACCTACTAGGATTTATTAGGATGACTCAGAAGAAGGATAGCTATACTGATTCGGTATACACTAAAGATGCCCTTGGTGCAATATTGACGATCTCACAAAGATGAAATTTCAGTTCAAAATCGAAATTTAAACAAATGGAATTCATATGAAAATGACCAATTAATTCATTGCAAAAAAGAAAATGATTCTGAACTCTTCATTATCAAACCAATGATCAAGTGGGAACTTGACAGGTCTCATAGCTACTAAGCTTTCAAACTTGTGCTTTGTGCAGAACTGAAAGTTTAACGCAACCGACATAGGTAATCAAGTAGCAATCGAGTGCCGGCATTTTGATTCCACCTAGTGGCAAATTAAACCAACAGAGAAAGCAAGTTAATGACCAAATCATCTCACGCGACTTTATCTTAGTTTCTCCTCGATGTGTGCTACTTGAACCTTTTTGTGAATTTGGTCATTTCTAATATTGTCTAGTCTTGTATGACTGCATGTTCATCTTAGCATTCACATCTCTACGACACTCATTTGTGGATGTGTTGGACTTTAGTGGTCCAACATTTTCTTCCATATAACATTGATGATTTTATAACCTTTCTGTAGAGCGTACCTTTCATTTTGGTAGGCATCTTTCTATCACATAACACCCCAGTAGCACGTCTCCATTTTAATCATTCGGTTTTGATTCATTTCTTTGAATAACACGCCTAGATCTTTGAGTTGTTTGCATTTGGGTATCACAATCCAATCTAATCTCACCTTGGTTTTGCTCTTCTTATGTTAGCTAGCTTGCAATGCATATATTCATTTTTACTTCTACTTACCCGAAAAGCCTTACTCTCTAAAGTGCTTCTCCATTGTTTAAGCTTTTGGTTGACACTCTTGTTGGTTTCGTCAATTAGCACAATATCGTCAACAAATAACATACACTATGAGACTTCATATCGATAACAAGGGTAATCAATTACGAGTGCCATATCGATCGCTGGTGTAAAATCACAGTTACGGGAAGCGCTTTTGTATCTCCTTCAACTATTCTCGCGCTAGTGACGATTTCTTCATACATGTCCTTTATTGCATTTATATTTTTTATATGAATTTCTTTCTTCTTCGACACCCACCAAAGGACCTTTTTAGGTACTCTATTATATGCTTTCTTTAGGTCAATGAACACCATGTGTATATCTTTCTTCCTCGCGCGATAAACTTTTATCCATCTCCTTAGCAAAAATATAGCCTCTGTTGTAGATCTACTAGGCATAAATCTAAACTGGTTCTCTGTCACTCTTGTAGCGGGGCTACGGCTACGCTCTATCACTCTTTCCAGAATTTTATCATATGAACATTGAATCATGAGTTCAATGCAACGATAGTTTGCACAACTTCGAATGACTCCTTTGTTTTTATAAATTGGAATTGCAATTTCTAGATTAGTATATGGTGGTTTTTGAACTTAAAATATATAGAAAAGAAATAGAAAGAGATAGACTAGAAACGACAATGTCAACAAACAATTCGAAATACCTCGTCTTTTTTAGAACAGGTCCGAGTCAAATAGCAATGATTCGAAGCACTTCTTTTTACACTATTTCGGAAACCCAAGGACTTAGGTAGTCTTTATGCTCTTATCGGGTATTCCCGCCACTTCTCAATATATCATTAAATAGTGTGGTAAGCTATCATACTCTAACCTTTCCCTACTTTTTCTAACTTCCATGGGGATGCCATCTAGCCCACATGCTTTTCTGATATTTTTCATGGCATACTTTTCCTTTGCCGGCCTAATTCTACCAATGTTGCTCAAGTTTCTACCTAATGTATCTCCTCCAGTGTGAGCTTACCACATTGTTGGTTCCAAGCTGGATAAAGAAAGAGGGTTATGGTAGGATGATAGCGTACGTAAAACTAGACAGTTTCATGATGAATCTCACAATTGAAAACGTAACAATAAAAATTAGATTCAACTAAAAACATTGTGTTTTTTATATTATCCTAAAAATAGCAGTAACACTGGAATTGAAGAGCCAAAAGTACATATTTTGTTCACAAATTCTTTCTTCTTTTCCTTATTGTTGGGAAGGAAGTATAAGATAAATGCAATAGTGCATACTGAGGTGACAAACTAATGAAAGATCGTTAGATGTTAACTACATGTGCTTTACCAACATATATGGTTCTTGGGTCTATCATCTACTAGGTGGTAGCATCATTAATAGAGCTCCTTTACTTTTTAAGGCTCTAGAAAAGATGTCCTTTCTTCTGCTTGGGACTGATAAACTTTTAGCTACTTCAGTAGTTGTTTCACTATACCGAAGCTATTAATGTTCCTCAAATAGAGATCCAAGCTTTCTGTGTACGTAATTTTATTGATAACTCTCGGCCTTTGCCTACCATCATATTGACTAAGCTTTCGTATGATTTCATTAGGAAAAGGAGACTGGATGAATTGTGTCTTGAGAGATTTCAGCAATACAGCCGGACATTTATACAGTCATGGATTCTTCAAGGTAGTTGATAATCATCAAGTCCATTTGATACTTCTTTTTTATGTCTGGATTGCTCAGTAACATGTAGCTTTTGGTAATCAAACCTGATTTTCGCAGTTCTCATTGCAAAGTAAATAGACTTCTCGTCTGTTTTATTGTAATTTGGTTTGAGTTGTTTAGAGTTAGAATGTTATTCTTTATGGGAAGAGTTACAATGTAGAATATCATTATTTGAGTAGAGTCTGTGTAACAATAGTCTAGCTATCATTAGAAAGGACATTATCACGTCAGTAGACTAGACACTAAACGTTTCTAGACACAATGTTTCAAGATTTCTACATGTAATGTTTCAAGAAATATAATTTTATTATAGATTTCTATCAATTCTATCGATGCCTGGAGTGCTGCCTATATGATAAGTAGAACATCTGGGTTGCTCAAACCTTGAGCTTTTGGTAATAAAACCTGATTTTCACTGTTCTCATTGCAGAGTAAAGAGACTTCATGTATGTGTTCTTATAATTTGGTTTGACCTGTTTAGAGTTGGAATGTTATTCTTTATGGAATGAGTTATAAAGTAGAATAACATTTACTTGAGTAGAGTATGTATAACAATAGTCTAGCTATGGACATCATCACCCTAGTAGTGTAGACACTGACTTTCAGAGTTAATGTTTCAAGAAATACAATACTATAACAGACATCTATCAATGCTTAATTATATTTTTTCAGGTGTCAATTTTTATACATCTATGTCAAGTGGTCTTATTGAAAAGTATGTTTTTATTTCCGTGTGAAGAAATGAACTTTGGGCCTAACTACAACAACAACAATAACATACCCAATGAAATCCCACAACGTGGGGCCTGGGGAGGTAGAGTGTACGTAGACCTTACCACTACCTTGGTAGGTAGAACTTTTGTTTCCGAGAGACCCTTGACTCAAGACAGAGCATAAGCAAAACAAGAGAAACGGTCAGATCCGGTTAAAAAAAATTTTAAAGCAGTATGAAAATGCCGGTATCAAAAGCGAATAAGTCATGATAACGCATTCTGAAAAAGTAAGCATTAAATAGCGCATATAAATAAGCTAAACAAAGTACACTAAAGGACACATAACAAAAATCAAACTACATGGGACTATAAAGCAATACTGCGCCTATTAGTATGATAGGCTAAGCGGGCCTACAATAATTACACTACAACTACCAGTTTGTAAGCGTAAGTAGGACTACGCTCGACTACCTACTACCCTTCTACCCTAATCCGTGTCCTCCATAACTCCCTATCTAAGGTAATGTCCTCAATAAGTTCAACTTCGCCATAGACCGTCTAATCACCTCTCCCAATACTTCTTCGGCCTATCACTACCCTCCTGAACCCGTCCATAACCAACCTCTCACATCTCCGCACTAGGGCATTTGTCTCTCCTCTGCACATGCCCAAATCATCTCAACCTCACTTCCCACATCTTATCCTCCATCGAGGCCAATCCCACTTTGTCCCGGATATCATCATTTCTAATCCTATCCCTCCTTGTATGACCGCACATCCATCTCAGCATCCTCATCTCCGCAACTTTCATCTTTTGGATGTGCGAAGTCTTGACTGACCAACACCCCGCCCCATACAACATAGTCGGTTTAACCACCGCCCTATAGAACTTGCCTTTAAGTTTTGGTGTCACCTTTTTGTTGCATAAGACTCCAGATGCGAGCTTCATTTCATCCACCCTGCCACAATACGATGTGTGATATCGTCATCAGTATCTCCATCCCTTTGGATAATAGACCCGAGGTACTTGAAGCTTCCTTTCTTTGGAATGACCTGAGTACCAAGCCTCACCTCCACGCCTGTCTCAAGGTCGCTCCCGTTATTGAACTTGCACTAAGTATTTTATTTTGGTCCTACTCGGCCCGAACCCTTTAGATTCCAGAGTCTGTCTCCAAACCTCTAGCTTAGCGTTCAATCCGCTGCGAGTCTCATCAATCAGGACTGTCGTCTGCGAATAACATATACCATGGCACCTCCCCTTGGATTTGTCGCGTCAATCCATCCATCACCAAAGCAAATAAGAATGGGCTAAGAGCTGATCCCTGGTGCAGCCCCATCACCACTGGAAAGTGGTCTGAGTCTCCTTCTACTGTTCGTACGCTGGTCTTGGCTCCATCATACATATCCTTGATCGCCTTAGTGTACGCTACATGTACACCTCTAACCTCCAAACATCTCTATAGAACCTCTTTAGGAACTTTGTCGTATGCCTTCTTGAGGTCGATGAAAATCATATTTAAGTTTCTCTTCCTTTCTCTATACTGTTCCACCAACCTCCTAATAAGATGAATGACTTCTGTGGTCGAACGCCCCGACATGAATCCAAACTGGTTCTCAGAAATAGACACGCCTCTTCTCACCCTCATCTCCACGATCCTTTTCCAAACTTTCATAGTGTGACTTAGCAACTTGATATCTCTATAGTTGTTGCAACTCTGGATATCACCTTTGTTCTTATACAAAGGGATCATTGTACTCCACCTTCATTCTTTGGGCATTTTCGTCGTCTTAAAAATGACGTTAAACAACTCAGTCAGCCACTCCAAACCCGCCCTGCCTGCGCTCTTTCAAAATTCAACAGGGATCTCATCAAGCCCGGTCGCTAGTCCCCTACGCATCCTGTGAACAACCACCTTCATGCTTCTACAGTACCCAAAACCCCGGTACCTACCAGATTGCTCCAGATCTCCCAACACAATGTCTCTATCTCTTTTTTTTGTTCAAGAGTTTATGGAAGTAAGACTGCCGCCTCCGCCTAATATGTGCGTCCTCCACCAGTACTTTGCCGTCTTCGTCCTTGATGCACCTCACTTGATCCAAGTCGCGGGCCCTCCTCCCCCCTCGCTTTGGCTAGTATGTACAATTTCCTATCCCCTCATTTTTTCTCTAATTCTACATACATACGTTCAAAAGCCACCGTAATCGCAAGCTTTGCGTCCTTCCTCGCCATCTTATACAGTTCCCTATTCGTCCACTTCTCCACCTCATCCTTGCTTTCTACCAATTTCGCATACGCCGCTTTTTTCGCTTCCACCTTCTCTTGAACTTTACCATTCCACCACCAGTCCCCTTGATGCCCATCACGGCTACCCCTCGAGTGTCCAAGCACTTCTCTAGCTACCTTTAGAATGCAACTGGCCGTCTTGTCCCACATACCGGTCGCATTCCCACTACTCCCCCAAGCTCCTTTGGCCATCAACCTCTCCCCCATCACCTTTGCACTAGCCATGGTCAAACTTCCTATTTGATTTTTAACCTGTCATCCACAACCCTCCGCTTCTTCTCCATCTTGATCTCCAAATCCATCACCAAAAGCTTATGTCGGGTTGTAAGATACTCCCTTAGAATAACCTTACAGTCTTTACAAAGACCGTTGTCAACCTTCCTAAGGAGCAAAAAGTCTATCTGAGTCTTAGCCATCGAACTACGGAAATTCACCAAGTGCTCCTCCTCCTTCGGGAACAAAAGCTCTAGCAAACTCCAGAAGTGAGACACCTCCCCTATTCCTGTCCCCGAGGCCAAAGCCTCCATGCACATCGTCATAACCCCCCGGGAGTGACCTGATATGTCCATTGAAATCCTCTCTTACAAATAACTTCTCAGTGGGTGGTATACCACCCACTACCTCTTCTAAATCCTCCCAAAAACGCTTCTTCTCCTCCTCGTCCAAGCCCGCCTGCGGCGCGTAAGCACTAATAATATTCATAGTGAACCATCCAATTACCAACTTAATCACCATCATCGTGTCATTGACCCTCCTAACCTCTACCACCTGATCCCTTAGCTCGTTGTCTACTAAAATGCCTACCTCATTCCTATACCTCGACCTACCCGAGAACCATAACTTATACCCGTCCACATCCTTAGCCTTAGGTCTTACCCATTTGGTCTCTTGGACACATGCTATATTAATCCTCCTCTTCTTAAGAATGTTAACTAGCTTTATGGACTTCCCCGTTAAAGTTCTAATGTTCCAAGACCCTATTCTCAGCCTATCATCTCCCTTACCCCACTTACCCCCCTAACCCTCGCCCCCGTCCCCGACCGAGAACATGACCCTAGTTTACCATCAGTTACCAAAGCCACTAAAGCAAATATAAAATAATAAACTAATCAAACGTTTACCCTAAAACAAGAAGGGATCAAAGTGAAAGCACAAGTTAACAAGAATCTAGAGGCAAGTAAACCACTATGCCAAGAATGCTATATGGACTTCCCCAAAAACTTTGGGTCTAACTAAACCCAAAAACTAACTCATGAGGGAATGATTGCCAAATATTATATAAGGAGATCACAACCCATTTCCTCAACTAATGTGGGACTTAACATTTCCCTGCGCACTCAAGACAACTGGAGCGTGGATAACATTACACGGGGGCTCGACATTGAGAAATATAATAACAAGGATCAGTGAATCTGGCTCTGAAACCATGAGAGAAATACATGGAAGAAAGAAATGAAGAATGTAATAATTAAGACATAATATTTGTCAATACGAGTGTGCTCGTACCTAAAAGTCTAAGCAGTTAGGGAGAGCACACTTTTATTTACTTAATTATGTCTTTAACACACCCTTTCACATGCGGGCCTGATTCTTTTTCATGGACCAAGTACGTGGACATTCTTTATGATAATGGGTGACATTAAAACTCGTACCGTGGTTGTCTGCCAAGACCATATAAGGAGACCACACCCCATTTCCTCAACCAATGTAGGACTTAACGGTTTCTTTTTCCAACACTCTAGTTTTCTTAAATCTTTTGTCTTGTATCTCATGCTCACTCAATGCAAAGCTCCACTTCGGGCTCATTAATCTCCAACTATAAAAACTTAGCCAAATCCTCTTATAGTGTTTTTGAATTCCTTCTTTATGTCAGGCTGACAACTTATTGTAACTTCTTTGCTTACAAATTGATATATCCTAACTAGCGGTTGTCAAACAAGTGATGATTGAATGATAGAAAAACCACTAGTCGGGGTATGGGATTTGCTTTTGTCACTCTGCCTCCATCTCCGTAACTCCCAACATTTTTCTAGCTTAGGCAAAGTGCTTGTGGATGGAAAAGTCGTTACCAAAGCAGGGACTCAAATCCCTGATAAAGCTGTTGTGGAGATCATGGCTGAAATTCCCAAATACGTATGCAGGTGAATATTCCTTCTCTGAGCCTATATTTTTATTTTTGACATACATTGCAGAGATCTCTGCAGCTCTTTGACTTGCTTGTTGATGTTTACCCAGAGGAGGACATAAACTGGAGGCTGCTATTGAAAACCTGGGGATTCATGTAACAGGAAAAGTAGCTCTTGATTCAGGCTTGTCTACTGGAGGATTTACTGATTGTTTACTTCAGTATGGTGCTTCATTTGTCTATGGAGTTGATGTAGGATATGGACAGGTAACATCACCAGACTTAAAAGCTGATGCTCATGAGGCTTCTACTTTTCTGAATTTTCCTTTACTGGTGTTTACTCCATTCAATTACGCAAGTTAAGGTCCCGAGTCATCGAATTTGAGATGTCTGGAGACAAAAATGGAAAAGACGCTGAATATACCATGGGGCCATGCTTGTTGGAGCAGCTCTAGCGAGTAGCATTTTGTTTGTCATTTGTCAAAAGATAGAGTAGAAAAGGAACGTTATGTAATGCATTGCCAAATTCTAGTGCAATGTGCAAGTTAGAAAAGGAGGGAAAAAACTTGCAAGACCATTAAAACCTCTTATAATAAAATTAAATTGCAAACATATAAATCAAATTGAATAGTCGTGGTGCGCACAAACTGGTTCGGATACCACTGTTATAAAAAAAATCATAATTAAAAGTAGCTGTCTATACGAAGTAAAGCTGAGCTCTGTAGCAGCTGGAATGGTAACCTGAAATTACTTCTAGCATAAAATAAGCAGTGCAGGTGGAACAAGACAGCAAGGGTGAACTTCATAGAAAATAAGGCAGCAATGGTTAATGTTTTGAAGAATCAGTTTTCTGTTCTCTTTTTGGAAAGATACTAGTGGCAGGACGGCCCGTAAAGAAAATTTCTACACTCAAATCCTAAGCATTGAGCAAGAACCAAATCGAATGAATGAATGTACTGTCACTCTGAAAAACATTCAGTATGCGTTGAATTTAAGTTCAACAGTTTTGAAAATCTGAATTATGAGATTTTCCTTGTACTTTTGGCTGCTGGATAACATCTTCTTTGAGATTAATTAGTAGCTAAGCAGTCCTGGATCCATTTTACCTTGCTGATCATTTGGTTATTATATTTGTAAAGGCTCGCTGATCTTCACAGGTGGCAGATAAAATTCGTCGAGATGAGCGTGTAAGTGTTATCGAGCGTACTAACTTGAGATACCTTTCTGAACTTCCGCAAAAGGTTGACTTAGTAACTTTGGACCTCTCCTTTATTTCGATACTTCTGGTAAGATTTTTCTCTTTCAAGATGCTACCAATGTAATTGCTTTAATGTAGTTTCCTACATTAATGATTTAGCATATAAAACTAGGCTGTTCCATTTCTGTATATGGTTTATCAGCAATGTTACTTACATAGATGGTCTTCTTCAATACTTAGTAATAATCAAATGTTCAATGCCCCCTATCCAGGTGATGCCTGCAGTTGTCAATTTGATGAAGGAAGAAGCTACTTTAGTGACTCTGATTAAACCTCAGTTTGAGGCTCGGAGATCCCAAGTAAGCATTTTTCAGAGATCCTGCCTGCATTTGTAAAGCGTTAGTATGCCTTGAGAAGTGATCCTTTGCAGACCAAGTATCTATATACAATAATTAAAACACAAAGCCCCTATGCGATGTGTTAATCGGCTCTTTTACCTTTTATAAATGCTCTATGTTGGATAATGTTTTTTTTTGGGGAAAACCAAAATCTGAAATCTAGTGTAAAAAAGGTCGATTTTCCACCAACAATTAATGTCATTTACATTAAAGAAATTACATCATTTTATTATTTTCATGATATTTAGGATTTTGAAATCAACTAAAATTTTGTCTACTAAATCTTTCCTTATTTGAGTAATGTAGGAAACCCTAATATTTAGGCCTTTAAATCAATTGAAATATTACCTCATATAAATCCTTTCGTTATTGGACTCTGCAATATAATTATATCCTCCAAAAAGTGTAGCAAGTCAAAGCCAATAAGTTCCTTCATACTGAAAAATCACATAGAAATTTACGGGTGCAACATTCTCATAATTGCCTCCACAAACAACTGAAGCATGCAATTTTCTATAGCAATTAAGAGACTAAGATAACCAGCAAATATGTGTTTCTAGTTTCATGAAAAAGCAAATACTTTTACCAGAGGGATAAGATATTGTTATCTATTTACAAAAAAGGATCAATATTCCAAAAGTTTACACTTTAATTCTTTAATGTGTATTTTATAACTCAACCATTTTTCTTTATAATATTTACACGATTTAAAAAATAATTGTACTCATTAATACGGGGTACAGGCGCAACACGCGTACCCAAATACAAGTAAATAAATAGAAGTATTACTTCTTACCAACACTTTAAATCTCAAAGCTCGTATTCGCTGGCTCAGAGAGAGAAATTGATCAAGTCTAAGGCTTGTGTATCCACGCAAATTCATCGGTGACTAACTTTTTCATGTTTTATAGTACATTGTATGCTGTATCCAAGTGCTTTCATACCTACTATTCCTCTTTGTCACCCAGCTGATGCTTATACCCTATATTTCTATATGCAGAATCCTTCACATCCAAACACATACGAGAGCACCACCTCAAGAATCTCATTTAATTGCATTTGCTAGGAGTGACTAAACTCAATTTAAGACAACTGAAAAAACTTCAATTATGACGAAGCTTTAGCAAAATTGGTCCACTTATTAAGTCAAAGTTCTACCAATTCTAGTCCACTCAAAATTCCACATTTTAGTGTATTTGTTGCAGACCGATATAAATATTACACTTATAGATGATCACACAATTCAACATTGTATCAAAGCAAGTAGAGATCCTGCATTGATATCTCACTTCCACCATCTACAAGAATATTTCTCACATGCTTGGTCCAAGAGAAGAGCCAAACCCGCATAACGGGGATGAAAGGTCGTCTTGTAGACCTAATATAAATAAATAAAAGTGTCATTTCTCTAATAGATTAAGATTTTAGATGGAGTGGTCATGCAATTAACCAATGTCAAAAGATTGGTATGCCTCAATCAGATCAGCTGAAGCTTAATCATTTGTGCGTATCTAGAGTCTTGTGTTAGTACTGCTTTCAAGATGCCTTGTTTTTCATTCTGCTCTTAAGGATGATCCCTATGTTAATTTTGTGATTGATTTTGCATGTGAAGGATCCTATCTATGGAAATATAGGGTATAAGGATCCGCTTAGTCAATATATCTTTCAAGCCTACTGTTGATTCAATCAGATGAATAATTGTAAATATTCCACTGACAGCTCAGTCATTTGTGCTTATCTGAAGTCTCTTGTATTGGTATTGCTTCCAAGATGCATTGGTGTTTATTGTGTTCTTAAGAGTTACCTTGATTTTGCAAGATAGTTATGTCTTTTGATGTAGACTTTTATATACATGTTAGGTTGGAGGAGGTGGAATTGTTAGGGATCCCTTGGTCCATCAAGAGGTAAGCATTTGCCCAGCTTTTTCATTTGCTTACTTTTGATGCTTTATGACCTACTCAAAAGCTGATTATTAAGATTTGTTTTGGATTTATTTTTTGATTAAAAAAAGCTGGTTATTAAGACTTTTGCTTTAATGCTAATGATATAGTATCTTGGGTACTTTGGAAGAGGGACAATGGGCTATGTTTAAAGAAACTGATAGTCTTTCCATCTTTTATAATGACTCAAAAAGTATGAAAAGCCAAGAAAACATTTGGTTAGTGGGAGGATAAAATTTTCTTTAGCAAGAAATGACATTTGAATTCATGCTATGATAATTTTGTTGGACAACAATTTAGACAAGTAGCTACATTAATTTGTGAAAAATTCTATGAGTGCATGCTCATATTGTTTACTTGAATGTTAAATATGTAATGATCTCTCATTTTTAAACAAATCCTCGTGTATGCAAAAATATACTTATTCACGTATAGTGTACCCTTTTCTCTATATATATTACATAACATTTTGATGTAAGGTTGACCGTTCCCCATGAAGTTTTTGTACTTATTCTATGTATTCTCCTTCAGTTTCTACAGGAAATTAAATCTTGTATGAATTCACACTCGGGGAGAGCGAGTAGATAAGCTAACTACCAGTCTAATTTTTAAAGATGGACACCTTTGAGATTTGTTGAACTGAGTTTGGCAGTTCATGAACAAAGTGCATCACAGTTGCCACTGTTAAAGACTAGGATTGGGTAGTCTATTGGTTGTTAATTTTCCCCCAACTTGGCTGCTCAACTAGAAACCGAGTGGATAGGACACAAGATCGCTGAATATGTAGGTCAATCGGGGGGAAGTAGCCAGTAAGACTGCTCAACTTTGTTCAGCGCTCTACTGATTCTCTTTATCCCAATTTATGTGATGCACTTTCCTTTTTAGTATGTCCATAGTATAGAAACTATTTAACTTTAAATAATCATTTTACCCTTAATCAGATGATTTGTAGCCACACAAATATTTAGGTCTTGTTTAGACCACAACAACATACCCAGTGTAAAATCCCACAAGTTAGGTTTGCGGAGGGCAGTGTGTATGCGCCTTACTCTTACTTGTTTTAGACCACAAGATTATTAAATCTTTCTTTCTTAAACTCCATGGGCAGTCAAAAGATGCACATATATTGGGATGGAGGGAGTAAAGATACAATAAGTTTAGAGTATATATTTCAACTTAAAGTAATCAATCCAATATCTTGCATAATTCTCTTACCCTCATTGAGTCTCATAAAGTCACATTCGAGGATGCATATAATACAGAGGAACGGGGAATAGGTTTGCGAGACATTTTCTCCTTTGGACCCGGTTTAAGTTTTTCTATGAATCTGATGGATGCTAACTGTCAATGGGTGAAAGAAAGTGAGATCTCTGACTAGATTAAGTATTTGGATAAAGAGAACAGAAACTTCTGTCAACTCACATAGGATGGGAAAACCACTGATAGGCTAACCAGCAAAGAAGGAGCTGAATTTATACAAAAACAGCAGCATTCCATTTGACTGTACATCTAGCTATTTCGGGTCATGGAATAGACTAGGTCGGGCATGTGCTTTTGTCAGTCTGCTTGTTTGTGCTCGGATGTGCCATATGGCTGAACTCTTGGAGAAGTCAATTTTGGTTGAGTTATCAGTTCTCAATCTTTTTAATAGATTTGCCATCGTTTCATGGGATTTTGAGCATTTTTGCCATCAAAGGGGAGGTATCAGGAATCTTGGCTGTGTGAGGTACAATACAATTGATATTTTCACTATGACCTCAATTGAGGGGAACCTGGAGATGCTGGAATCCCACTTGGTTCTATTGTTCTTTCTTCAACACCCCATCTCTTTTTTCCCGTCATCAAACTATTTTGTGTTTGGTATACCAAAACTTTTAGCAAGAAAAATAACTGAGAACAAAAAGAATTTAATACTCCTAGTCACATCTCTTGCTTATTACAGAAATTCCTTGTCCTTACTGTTATTGTTGTCATGAGATGCTTACCATTACTGCTATGCAGGTGATCGAGAAGATCATAAATGGGGTGCAAAACCATGGATTTCAGTGCAAAGGTTGGATTGAATCTCCTTTGAAGGGAGCTGAAGGAAATAAAGAGTTTCTCGCTTGCTTCAATCGGGCAGTCATCAGTGAAGAAGTCGAGAAGCAGTAAGCCTACCTAACATTTGCAATCAAGGGTGTATGAGCAGTCGTCAGTTTAAGATGTTGAGAAACAGGAAGCCTATGTAACATTTGGGATCAAACATGTATTGTACGGACATGCTGGATGCCTACCAAAAATATTAAAGAGCACAACTTCTAGAGGGGCTAGAGTCAAATCAATTACATGGAAGCATAATTTTGAAGTTGGAAGGCTAGATAGTTTTACGATGGCCTTTTGAGTGGTCCTTTCTTCTCTGTCTATAAACAATGAACATGTTGAAGTTTTAGCAATGGCCCAGCATGACTACACTTGCAGAGACGATTGGTTATAACCAAATATCGACGTTTTCCTTGATGGCTATCCGCTTTCGAGTCACTCTTGGACTAGCTGAAAGGGAAAGAGGAAATTGTATAAGGAATTTCTTGCTCGTGTAGGACAACAGGAGGATGAGATTGGACTTTCTGGTTTATGTTGTGTAGCTTTTACTTTACAAAGGTGAAATTGTAGTCCCTTCTGAAACATGTAGTTTATAGCGACACTAGTGTTCTACTCTAATCTACTGTTTATATGATATAATCGTTAGCCGCAAAATGGAATGGAAGCATGTACTGGATCGCAAAGTGTAACACTAATTCACTTTGAGAAGTTTGATATTTAAATCCTATTCTTGGTGTAAACCATCAAAAGTTGCCAAGATTATTCACTTTGAGAAGTTTGATATTTAAATCCGATTCTTGGTGTAAACCATCAAAAGTTGCCAAGATTCTGCATGGGATGCAGCTCGTAGATGTCAAATAAAGATGGTGTAAATTGGTGCAAACACAAATAAGCAGATAGACGTGTGTTCATTCCTTTGGCAGATAAAATTAAAAACAAATGTTAGTTCTTATGATATGACCATGACATATTGAAAATGTGTTTCTGGTCCTTTGCATAGGAAATATAATATTTGGACTGTTTTGATTATATTACCGTAAAACCTCGATAAATGAATATCATTGGGACCGGCAAAAAATATTCATTTAGCGAGGTTATTTTATTCATTTATCGATAAATGAATATTTATTTTATTTACATATTATTTTTATATTTTTTGTGTGACATGCATTTTGTTATACATTTTCATTATTATTTTAATCAAGATTCATGCATGTAATTTTAAATATATGTATTGAAAAATTAAAAAATTAAACTAAGTACATTGTAACCAATTTAGTAAAGGATGAACATGAACTATCACGTATGCATGAATTTTCTTTTAATAATTATTAATTATAATTATTGAGAAACTAAAAGATGAAATTAAGTTAAACTATCTAACAAAAAAGCTAGTAAATACGTAATACATGCCTGAATTTTATATTAATATTTACTTATTATTAATTGAGAAACTAAAATTTGAACTAAGTACTTTGTAAGAAACAATTTCAAAAAATGAAACACATGAATTGTATATTGATAAAACAAAGTACATTGTAACCAAAAAATTATTAAATGTTATGCATGAACACAAACTCTATAAATATGTTAGTTTTCTTTTTATTCTCAAATCACTAGATTTTTCTTTTATTTCTTCTTCATGACTTCAAATTTGAAGGGGGGGGGGGGGGATCCACCTTGACTGATGAAATGAAAATAACATTATGTGAGCATACAAATGAGCAGCCCACTTTAAGTAAAAAAGATTTGCAGTTATGGATGGAGCAAAAGTTCAACATCTCTATCAGCCAATCAACAATATCAAATACTCTTAAAAGATCAGCAGAGTATTTATCAATGGAGATAAAAAATAAAAATGCCAAGAGGCACACGTCATCAAAATATCCAGAGTTAGAAAAAGTGTTGTATGAATGATTTCTCCAATATCAAGAGAAATTTAATATTAGTGGAGAAATGATCCAAGCCAAGCAAAAAAGTTTTGGCAAAAAATGTATGGAAGCTCTAATCAATGATTTAATTTCTCAAGTGGATGGTTAGAACAGTTTAAGGCGAGACATGAAATTAAATCTTATCGAAGGTTTGGTGAAAGTTGTTCAGTTGCTATGGAGAATGTTGAGGATGCTTTACCAAGTATACGAGTTAAATTAGATCAGTTTCAATGGAAGCATATCTACATTATGGATGAAACTGATTTATTTTATCGTTTGGAAGCCGATCATTCACTTGCAACAAAGCAATTGGAAGGACGAAAGAAGGACAAGGAAAGGATTACGATTGTTGTTTGTTGCAATGGCGACAGTTCTGACAAAGTGCCACTTTGGATAATTGGTAAGTATGCTAATCCTAGTTGTTTTAAAAATGTGAATTTGCATAACCTTAATTGTCACTATCGAGCTAACAAGAAAGCATGGATGACTGGATTACTTTTTCAAGAATTTGTTTGCTGGTTTGATAAACGAATGGAAGGCAGAAAGGTTCTTTTGATAGTGGACAATTGCCCTTCCCATCCTAAGGCTATTGAAGGCTTGAAAGATGTTGAACTATTATTCTTGCCTCCAAATACAACCTCAAAGAGTCAACCATGTGATGTTGGAATTATTCGGGCATTGAAAATTCATTATCGACACCGTCTTTATTCAAGTATCTTACAACTCTACAAGTCAGGAGAGACAAGTTCAAACAAAATTAGTGTGCTAAATGCTATCAATTTTATTAGTGCGGCTTGGAGTATTAAAACAATAACTATTGCAATTTTATTTTCGACATTGTAAAATTCGGTCAGACGAAGATATGAATACTGAACAACCACTTGGTGAAGATGAAGGCATCTAGGGATTACATGAAGTTATCAATGGTTTAGGTTATAAAAATGCAATGGATGTGGAAGACCTTTTAAATTATACTAGTGAAAATGATGCACTGATGGAGTCTCCTACTGATGAAGAAATTATTCAAGGAGTAATGAAAATATTTGCTGATAAATCAAGATCCAGATGATAGTCAGAATTTTCCAATGATATCAATAAAAGAAGCAATGCAAGCAGTGAAAGTCTTAAATAATTATTTTTACAACAAGAAAAAGATGCATCAAATGCAGTGCATGCTTTGCAGAAAATTAAGGATAAGATTGAGTTAAACATAGGACCAAGGAAAAAAACAAAAAAGTTTAGATGAATATTTTCAAAAGAGTTGAATTTGAGAAGTTGTCATAGTAATATCAATAAATATAAGAATATTATGTGTTATTTTCAATTAATATTTTAGTTTACATTTTATCAATTATTCATTTATATTATTGTTGGGTCTTTAAGGATTTTCAAAAAAAATATTATCTTATGCATTTAGCGAAATTATTCATTTAGTACACTGACCCAAGTCGGGACCGGAAGAATTTATTCATTAATCAAGGTTATTCATTTATCGAACATTCATTTATCGAGGTTTTACTGTATGCTCAAATATGAAATAACAAGTTTAACACAACACATGGTAATTATAGTGAAAAGATTAATAATTTTAAAAATTTGTGAATATTTACAAGCAAAAGAATTAAAAGTGCACATTTCAAGTAATTGAAGGTGAAAAGTGTTGGTTAGTATCACGAGGCTTAAAATAAAAATTTATTGATAATAGAGAAACCAAAAGTGCTATTAACCATTTCTAAAAGTATAATCCTTTATTTAAAATGCTCACACAATTAAATATGGCATCGAAGATTTTGGGTGCGAAGCTCTCACTGTCACTCTGTCAAAGAAACTTTTCATGTGCTTTAGCCATGAAAAATAATTATAAGCTCCAGAAGGTACGTGTTGAATATACCATTATTTATGTAAATAAAAGTGTATCTCTATGAATAACTTACTTTTGAATGATCATATATTTAGATATCAAAAAATTTATCCCGTGTTGACGTTTTGCATCTGAATGCAATCCTCACCACCGTACTATAATAGGAGCCAGGAAGGGTGAGAAGAGCTCATTTTACTGTAGGAGTAAATCCGGAATGCTAAAATTTTAACAGAAATTAAAGTTAAAAATCTGGATCGGCCTATTCATGTTAAAGGTTACTTTTGTGTAAAGAACCAAGAGCTCCTAACATCCGACATAAGATAATAATTTGCATCTTCGGCGATGATTTTATTTTTTGCTGCTGTGGTCTCAAGAACAATTACATTGAAAAGAATAACTAAATATATATTACACTAGAAACATTTCCAGACTTGTCGGGTGGACAGTTCATACATTTAGAGACAATTTTAAGGGGATTTTAACACCAAAAATGGGTGATACAACTGAAAACCACGAGGTTAGATATTTCTCAACTGCAACTCCACCATGAGACACCACTGAAGGTTCATTACTGAAAAGTAACTTCATCCAGTCACTAGTTCCACATGGATGTAATGTGTACCATGGCCGATTCAGGTAAGGATGCTCCTACAAAATAATTCAGCATTTAAATTAAGACGGATCTCAACGCGGTGCACATTCATTACACATACTTTTTTCCACTGAAATTAACTTCATTCTGATAGGTAGGAGGTATAATGGAGAACAAACTGCACTACCAGGGAGCTAAACAAAAGCTAAGAAATGTCTTAGCTTTAAAGGGGTATTTCTTAGACAGCATTTCGTTTGTAGCTACTCCTTTTTTGTTTTTACCGGTGGAGGGTTAAGGAAGAAACAGAGTAAAAATTGAGAGGATATGACAAGGATCATCTAGGAAGATTCAGCAACGAAGGGAGTTTTGCCGGACCTTGACATCTGAATGGCCTCAAACAACAACATACCCAGTATAATCTCACCAGGTGGGTTCTGGGGAGGATAGAGTGTACACAAACCTTATCCCTATCTTGTGAAGGTAGGGAGGTTGTTTCCGATAAACCCTCGGCTCAAAAAAAGATGCAAAAACAACATTAATAACAACAATATAATAATATGATAAACGACAAAGTAACAACAATATAATAAGATAAACGACAACAGTAACAACAATATAATAAGATAAACGAAGTGAAAGAAACAATCAAATTGTACAAGAGATCTAAAAAACAAGCAAATGCACAAAGCTAATAATACTCCTAGTTCGGAAAAGAAATTCGTGCGGCAACCTACTAGCCCTCTACCCTAATAAAAGGGCTGTCCAGTGGACCGGGTCGGCCCGATCCTGACCCGCCCTGTCACGATCCCCCTAAAAAAAATTTTTATCGGTGTCGGGGTTTGAACTCGGGACGGGGCCTGGGATCGTCCCGCCCGTCCCGATCCCGACACCCCCTTAATATTTTTGGCCCTCACCCCATAAACCCTCCCTACCCCCTTAATATTTATTTTTAACCCCTAAATTAGTATATCTATAAATACCTCATTTTCTCTTCATTTTTTCTCACAAATATTCCTACCATCTCAGAAGCTGTAAATTGTGAATAGTGAACTTGTCAATTCTTTTGAGTTATATTATTGACTCCAGTATTGCTATCATTTATATAATGTAGATAATTGTTCGTAGAGCTTACGAGGAATCGGGAAACTTGAATAGCATGTAAGAATTGTTTATAGAACATCATGCAATAATCATATTATAAACAAATAAAGTAGCAACATGAGATGTGTTATGAAGACCAATTTATGAAGCCTCATTGGCATTTAATGGTACATTTGTCTTTGAATAGCTAGATTGAAGCCAATCTATGAAGCTTTTATAGAAATCGAATGTGGCATGAACTTAATTAACATTTACGAAAGTAGTAGTAAATTGGTGCAACTTTAAATGGTCATAACTCTGCGCTCGGATGTCCGTTTTACCTGATTTATTTTTTGATTTTGCGTATTTTTTCGAGACGTGACCGGTCAAACCGCCGTAAGGCGGTTTGGCGCCGCCAATTTTTAGGGAAACGTCAGTTTTTTCAATCAATTTGTGTTTTCCCCCAAATCGGTTTCTAATTTTACCTTTTTCTTTGGTAAAAATCTCACGATATACAATAGATTTCAACGTTGAAATTTCATGGTAATGTAGGTGTGAATGTCAGTTTCAGTATTGGAAATTCAATTTGAAAAGAAAAAAAAAACCCGAATCCCGCGACCCGATCCGTCCCGCCAAATCCCGCCCCCCCGGCGGGACGTGGGATGGGACGTTGGCCAGTCCCTGCCCGCGGGTCCCGACCCTCCCCCCATCCCGGTCCTCCCCTCTTCCCGCCGGGATTGGTCCCGGCCCGCCGCGCCCCACTGGCCACCCCTACCTAATACTCGATCTCCACACCCTCCTATCAAGGGTCATGTCCTCGGTAAGCTGAAGCTGCACCATATCCTGCCTAATCACCTCTCCATTTCCTCAGCCTAATCACCTCTCCATTTCCTCAGGCCGACCACAATAAGTTGGCAGCCGTTATGATTGTAGACTGAAAACTAAGGGGGTGTTTGGTCATGGCATCACTTGCAAATACTGAAGCATTATTTGCAAATTGAAGTTTGACCATTAGTATTTGCAAATACTGAAGTTCATTATTTACTTCCGTATTTGCAAATACTTGTGAACTTTGTTGCTCAAATCCTTCAAAAATGCTGCCGTACCCGTGTCAGATCCTCTAAAAATGAATAACTTTTGGAGTATCCGACTCACCCCCAACGGCTGAGCAACATAGCTGTTAAAAAATGAAAAACTTGTTTGAGAAGTATTTCAGCTGAAGTAATGGTTTTCACTTTTTTTGCCAAGAAGGAATAGTACAATCATAGACATATGCTGCAGTACTCCCTGATAACTTAAACAGCAGCAATGCATTATTCCTCTCCTTCATGCAGAGATTTTGTGGTCATGAAGAATGGCAGAGGCTAAAAATACAATGACTAAGGGGATGGTTTTTGTTATTGGAGTAATAGTCTGGTAGATTAATGTAGATGGATTACATAGCGAGGCATAACGGGATTGGGCTTTGATGGTCAAATGAATTTGAGAGAAAGAGGATATAAATCAGAAGTGTTTCAGAAAGGTAAGATTGGTTGAGATAAACTTCTTTTTAAAAAGAAGGTGAAGCCACATGAACATACCAAGTGCAAATTAAAATTACAAGACGAGAAAACATGATCGGCTTTCAGAAAATAAATGAAGCAAAGATACCTCCTGAGTTATAAAGGTCCATTTAGATATTGCTAGTTCCTGTGCAGTATAGGAAGGAAAGTCCTTTTCCAAGTCTTCTATTGCCAAAGGTTCTCCATCTAGGGATGTAGCATGATAAAGAACAATATTTATGATGGTGTATAAATTATCATGTATTAGCTGAGATAGAATTGCATTTCAAAAACCCAATCCAGACTATCTTGCTCTTTGGTTTGAAGTGATTAATGAAACAAAAAGCTGATGAAAAAGAAGTATGAAGTATACTAAAAACAAGTAGTTGAGGCAGAACTTAAATAACGCAGATCATCCTTTCCATTTTATACATCAGAACGTAAATTGTACAAGCATACGTTAGATAGCAAGTATCAAGCTCATCATGAGTTGTCTAGCAGCCAAGATTTTCTGCTTTATTTCAGAAATAAAATTTACAAGCTAGTATCTCAGTTGTACAGTTGTAAAGCTGCTATCTTGTTTTCAATCACCAGTGACGCTGTAGCAATCATGTCTTAAAGCATGATTCTATAATCACAAGACATAAGGTCGGGGATCTTATAAATGTATGATTAAGAAATAATTATATCAAAAGGCAAGAAAACTATTCTATTCAGTATTTTTCAGCATAAAATGAATACAAACATACCACTGCAGTATGCACGGAAATAAAGCACTGGAGCCCTGAAAGAGGAACTGTAGATGATATGAAAGTCATAATGATGTCTTTCATGGCCGTCCTTTTGAATCTTCAAAGCAAAATCATGACAATGTTCAACCATTGACAGATAAGAGATGAAAACTGGAGCACATATATCACAGCAGATGGAGCATGGATATGTATACATGTTGAGAGCCACATACTGCCGATGGAACTATAAAAGACATTGAATCCAAAACTGCATCAGACATGAAAATCATTGCTGCATAACCCAGCTCCCACCCCACAAGTAAGATTGGAGGCAATTGATATTTACGAGTGTGGCTAGACTAGTTAAAAGAGGAGCAAATGTTGATAAGAGCACCAACATCTATCAAATTAGCACTCATATCCAACAATTGAAAGTTTTATTAATGTAAGGATAAGAATAAATGATCTCATTAAACTTATTGTCTAATACGTGAAGCATAGCGCGTTCTACCAAAGACTCAAATATTAATCCAATATATGGCACAGAATTATTGGAAGTCTTGTTTGTAAGTTTAGACCAGAAAAAAACCCTGTTATAACCTTCAAAACACGTGAGTGAAGGATATATATTTTGAAACTCAAGCACTCTATAAAATAAAATGTTTTTTTACAAGGTAAATGAAATTACTCCAAGAATAAAATGTGTTGTAACATACCAATATGGCAGTATCATCAAAGACATCTTCCTTAGAGCAAGTCAAATCTTCTATTCCATCAAGACCACATTGATGTTGATATTCCTATGAAAATAAAGAAACTAAATCATTAAGGCCTTACAGGTACATAACATCTCAATAATATAGCTCAATTGACAGACCTCAGTGGATGTGGGAAGAATCATACTTTCCAAGGATAAATATCCCTCCTCTACCTGCATAAATTGCAAAAAAACAAGGTAAGTATAAATTATATAGAACACAACACGCCGAAAGCATATAAAGCAAATGCACAAAGACAAACCTTACTAGCAGTAAACCCTAGTCGCTTTGGAGAGTTGATCCATGACCAGTGAGGAAACCCTAGGTCGGACTTGTTCCATAGCTCAGCAAAAGTAGAAGCAGCAACGTGAAAATCAGTAGACATAATGGTGCCATCCCATGAGGAGATGTCAATTATGGCCTTATCTGATGACATTAATTTAATTTCTGCCCAAATGGACAACACAACAGCATATAATTCAACACTGATACAAGTAAAACATCAACAAAAATAAATAGCCATTGATTAATATATATATCTCAAATTGACATACGGATTTACTGACCTGCGCAAAGGTCGCTGAGAAGAGTTCAGTTACAGAAAGAGATAGTAATTGTCAACTTCATATACTCAAACTTGGTTAATGACTTTCATTTGTTTTGACCTGAAAAATTAATTAGGCTGTGTTCCCACTAGGGGTGAGCACGGGTACAGGGTACCAGATACCGACCGGAACCGACACTAACGGGTAGGTTCCAGGTAGATATATTATAATAACGGGTAGGGTCCGTGTAGTAAAATTAGGAACCGATCAATGTCGGGTCCGGTTCCGGTTCCGGCAAATAGAGACAGGGTACCCGGATCCGGAACCGATACCCGGAACCTATAAATATTAAATATTTTTTTTAAACATTTGGACCACTTTTAACTTTCTCCAAAATTATTTGTTGCACGCCTGCACATTGATTTTCCCCACCCCAAAACTCTCTCAATAACAATGACGTTTGAGCTACACCACCGAGCTTCATCGTCGTCGTTGTTGAAGCTTTCTCACAGGTACTTTCATCGTTGTCATCATTGAAGCTTCACCTTTGCCTCTTTCTCTCCTTTGGTTGTGTTCACGTCATTCCTAAAATGCATATGGGTTCATATCTAACTCTTCAATTTCTTTTTAATATCATATGCTTATGTTCTATTTCAAAGTATACTCATCTTCAATTTGTATTGTTTTTATTTGAAATGTAAATCTATTTTTAAAATTTGTGTATATTTTTGTAGTTGTGAAGATGAAATTTAGGGATTTCCTAGTATAATAAAGTTTTTCTTTGTATCGAAGAGCTTATGAACACGAAAATAAGTTTAATTCAGATATTTTCAAATTTATTTTGAAATCAACACGTTCAATTAATTGAGTGTCAAATTTGACTTGCAATTTTAGATTTTGCAACAGAATTAACTTTTCTACAATGAATAAGTTTTCTAAAACTTCTTATAAGGGTACTAAAAACTCAGATTGCAGGCTAAAAACTACTTGATGAAATTATTTTAGAACTCTTTTTATTCTCATAGGCTTAAAAATTGTTGCTTAATTTGTGTTTTTATTTATTGTGCAGGAACCTACCCGAACATAGGTCCTGTAGGTTCCGGGTAATGATTGCTACGGGTAGGTTCCGGGTAGTAAATTTAGGAACCGATCTTTTACCGGGTAGGGTCCGGGTAGTTAAAAAATGTTAGGGTACCCGGACCCGCTCACCCCTAGTTCCCACGGACCAAAATGTTTTTCAATTCAAATTTGAAAAAATATTTTGTAAAATAAATTACTCAAAAATTTAAAAAATAACTTTTCTAATAAAAAACATTCAACCAACTACTCTACCACCACTCAACCCACCCCAACCACCCTATACACCCCCCACCCCCCATCCCCCATCCCCCACATAAAAAAAGAAGTTCCATTTTTTTTAATTTTCTACACCACCCAACCCTACACACTCCACTCCCTCAAGAAATATATTATTTTAAAAAGAATTTTAAATTCATTTTTTAGTTTTCAAACATCCCCACCACTTCCCAAAAATTTTTAAAAGAAAGTTTTAATTTTAATTTTTTGTTTTTTTACAACCCCCGATCCCAATTAATTTTTTTAAAAAGAGTTTAATTTTTTTTAGTTTCTACACCATCCACCAACTCCCCCCTCCTCCCTAGACCCTGCACCCTCTACCCCCTCCCGAATTTTCTAGTTCACATGTTTTATTTTATTTTTATAAATAACTTACGTTGTTAAATTTGATGTGTGTGTTGTGGTTTGGGGGAGGGAAAAATGGGGCGGGGGTAATTTTTTTTCTTATTTTTATAAAATAAAATACAATATACGAAATAGAAATTTGGGATGGGGTGGGTGTGGTGTGTGATAGGGTGAGTGTGGTGGTGTGGGGTAGGTGTGAGTGAAGAAGGAATGCATTCGAGGATGGTGAGGGTGGAATTTCTTAACTTCGTATCAAGTCAAACCAAGCCACTTAAAATGGGACCGAGGGAGATTATTTTTTGTATATATTTAGTTTCAGCTTTAAGTGCTTTTCATCAAGACAACAATGGTAACATTTCCCCCCAAAAGGCATTGGTTAACGCTTAGATGATATAGTACATGATTTTTTCACCTTTGCTTAGAAACTGACTATTTTCCAAATAAGTACACACCTTTCGTTAAAGTTCATAGGTAAATTATGTTTTTTTTTTTTGACATGTAGTTCGTAGGTTAATTATGTTAATCAAGTCTATCTATTATTTGGCCACTTTGGCTCTCAAAGTTGTGTCCTCTTTCTTTGGCATTGTGCTATGTCATCAAACCAATTGAGGGAAACCACATCCCTTATTACCTCAATGTTGTTATCACATTGGCTTGTTCTTGTTATCTGGGTAATTTAATGTATAGGTACCCACCAAGAACATGCATAAATACAATAATTTCTCTGGAATTTGGTAGAGTTAAGAAATAAACTAAATCCCTTCACATGTTTAGCTTGATATATTAAATCACGTAACAGAACTAGGAAGCTCTATATATTTTCTGTTAGTCATCTTTTCTTGAACTTGGAATAACTCATTCCAAATCCAGGGCAATAGACATTAACGCACAAAGAAAATTCGACTATTCCAAATGCCTTTTCAGATCTATGAAAACCTTCTTGTCATTTGTTCAGGAAAACCAGTTTCTCTCACTGCCCCTCTAGGCTTTAACCAATTAAAGCAGATCACCAATCAATCATCCACAATCACTGGGGGGGGGGGGGGTATGGGGATAGCAAGGAAAAGGACATCTGAGAGACTTATAGGCAGTAGCTTGGCAAAAGAGCTTGGTAAAATGGAGCTAGTTAAAAAATATTATTCAACATATTGTCAAAGGATCACAACTCGTACAGTGTAGAAGTAATTCTGCATTTCACGGTAATCTGAGGAAATATAAGAGCAGCCATTGTTTGTTTTGGTTTTTCAGCGTGTATCTGTCTCACTCTCTTCAGAAACATATTGATGTCAAGCTGCAGTTGAAACATGGCAAAGATTGCACCATTCACATGATCGATGAGATATGAGGCATCAAAGGAACGACATGCAACTGCCGTCAACTTTGAGGCTTTGAAGGAGTAGGGGATGATGGGGGCTTCAAATCTGGGTACTGCAACATATATAAATAAATAAATAGAGTCAATATTTGTTCCCAACAAAAAGCATTTTGATGGTCTTGTGCAAAGAGGAGAGGTAAAAAGAAGCTTTGCAGAACCATTATTAGCAGTATTATATGACCTAAACTGACTGACATCACCAAAACAGAGAAGGAAAGGAGACACAAGAATTAAGCGTTCCACTTCGGTGAGTTTGGCACTGTCAAACTGCTGCCTACCGTGGGATGTACGGTGGTCAGGTAATGATTTTTCGAGAAAGAGTTTAGATCAATTGGGATGTGTGCCAGACTCCCGAAAAAAAGAACCAACGAACTAAAATGAAGCCATCACAGTCTCTATGAGGCAGCCAACTTGGATACTGAAGAAGCAAGTGGCACGTGGATATATTCAAGACAGTCTTTTAATAGCTTTGCAATCTCGGTCACTTGCTCATGGATGTGTAATCAAAGGTGGGAGGGTGTGCACTTATATGTGTGTGTGTGAGAGAGAGAGAGAGATCATACATTTGGATATGGGGATGATGACCTAGGACCACATTTTGTCGCTGAGGTTGAGTCAGCAGACTTCTTAATAGAACCATTGCTTATCTTCTCAACTTGGGTCACGCCTATAGCAGATGGAGATTGAGTATTAATTTCATTTGCTTGAATCACCCCACTATTGCTGTCTTGCTGTTGCAACCCTTTAACCTTCTTCTTGGGATAGATATGAACAGATGGAGGGAGAAGGGTTTCTTGGATCTCCTGCAAAGTAAAAATAAACATTTTAACTGAAAAAGATGAAATTATCTGTGTGGAGTTTCTGATAACTAAAAGCATTGAGCTTCTAATTTCATTCCAAGACCAGCAACATAAAGAAATCGCCTAAGGCAACATTTATTAGATTGCCAATTAGGCCAGGTTGATGCAGGTTATCACGACCCAAAAATTATTTGAATCTCTTATCATTTGAGAAATGACAGAATTCTACCCAAATAATATAAGCAGATACTTGCAAGCTTGTTTACGCAAAATGATACAGTTCAACATGAATGAAGAGGCTAAATCAGCCTAACTCAAACTACTTGGAAGAAAGGAAGAATACCTGCCATCCTTTCTTGCCTCTTATCCCACCTCGGATAGCATAAGCCTCTTTGAGACCATTTTTGACCAATAGCTCAGCCACTTTAATCGAGTTTCCATCAAAACTACCTTCCACATCAAATAAAGATATCCGTCAAACTCTTTGAAATACTCTAATAGCCAAGTGTTACTACATCACTAACTGCTATTACCTTTAGAAGCATCCAGTGTTTGTCAGAGCAGAGGCCCTAAAGGCAACTCTCAGTAGGCGAGAGACATATTCAACAAATACATGTTTATTAAGCTGGAAACTTAACTATTCTCTCCTCTTCTTTGAAGTAGCTATCTGAGCGTAAAACACAGTTATAAGGTTAATTAGTAACGACTTCCTAATTTGGTGACATCTTGGTAAGAAAAAACCCTCATTATCCCCCAAGGAAATAGAAGGTGAGATAACTTAAAAGGGGAAAACTTAGGTGGAAAAGGCATTTACACCTGCCACTACTTGGACAACCAGGAAACTTTCAAATCGCAGCACCACCCACCCTTCCTGCATTTACATGTTAGTTGACAGCCTCCTGGCATCCAGAGGGGGAACAGGTGCAAACATCCTTCTCACCCAATTAATACAGTCGAATTGCTACAGTCATGAAGAACATACATAAGGAGAGACATGGAAGCTAATCCAAATCTATCCATAACCTCCTCGACTAACCATAAAGGTGATGGTAAGTTTAAATTATAGAAGATCTTACTTTACAATAACAATTGCACTTTTTTCTAAAACATTTTTATAACGATGATGTTCAAGCATAGGGTCTTCGACCATTCCACTGGGTACCTAATACAATAGCACATGCATTTTTTGCATACAAAGAGAGTTATTTGATTTAACAAAGGAGAAGGGTCACAAGAGAACTTTGCAAGATTATTCGGCAAATGTAAGGGTGGACTCAAAGTTACTACTTCCCTATCTCTCTATATGTCTATACTCTATAAATGACGCAAAAATATTCAAGAGATTCCTACTTACGCACCCGTGTGGTGCACAGTCACACACATTACGCACCAGGACAGACCATACCATGACTCAAATAGGAAACACACCAAAGATACAATTCTATCTTACTAATCATAAAAATAAAACAAGATATAATGAAGAATGAGGCATCAAAGACCAAAATGCAAAATATCTCACATATATTGATTCAAGAATTCTACTATTAAACCAAATGTTGACGACACTTACTTGTCTAAAATACAAAGTGTAGTATTTTGTGGGTCGTTGAAATTGTGAAAGACCCTCTTAACAAAGGCATCTTCATCTTCATCTCCTTGACGGAACTCAACCTGCATCACACTCTTATTCAACATTCTCAAATTGGGAGAAGGCAAATAAGCCAAACTCTTGTTATCCCGAACATCTAACAACTGCCAACTGGGGTCATCACGGAGCTTTCCAAAGGCATCAACGGCCGAGATGAACTTGTACTTTTGCAAGTACTCTTCGACTAATGGGATCACAACGAGCCAGATGAAGGTAACCCCAGCAACAAAAAATGGATATTTATTGAAAAATTCATCAATAGAGACCAAGATTGCTTCTATGTTGATTTTACTGGGAATTTCTTCACTAGTTTCAGATGCAAGGGA
Organism: Anisodus acutangulus; assembly: GCA_029783415.1. NCBI lineage: Eukaryota > Viridiplantae > Streptophyta > Magnoliopsida > Solanales > Solanaceae > Anisodus > Anisodus acutangulus. The sequence goes on from CM056494.1 coordinate 27,986,686, forward strand.
AGTAAGAGGAAAAGAAAGACCCATACAAAGGAAAGATAGCGGAAATATTTGTTGGAATTTTGTAAAATGATGAATTGGGGATAAAACAGGAGTGATTTTTCTGGTTTTAGGGGAATTCAATTGGATTGAATTGCAGGGGATAGTGGAAGAATATTTGGGAAGAGTGAATTTGGGAGAGGATTTGTAGGTTTTGGGGTGGTTTTTTAGAGGTAAACAAGTTAAAATGCCTACAGAAAGAGACTCCATTACAAGGAGCCGATGGTAGACAGCTGACAAGGGAAAAGATGTTTGGGATTTGGCAAGGGAAATAGACGATAAGATGTGGCGCCATTTATAACGGCAAATTACTATTTTAGAATACTCCTACTTTTCAGTAAATTGAATAAATTTTGCACTTAAATTATATTTTAAAAAAATAAGAAGTCATTGAAGCTAATTAGAAATGTCTTATATTTAGAGTGTAAAGGGTGATAATTTTGATGAAAATTGATGCTAGTATAATTAATTAAAACTTCAGTCTTGAGAAACTTTGCCACGTTGAAAATGGTTTTTTCTTGGATAAATTGAATTCACATACGTTTAGTTCAGATCAGCCAACAAAAGGAGCCTTCATTTAAGTAGAAAAGGTAACAACCACATTATGTTATCATCAAATTGACATGTCATATTTGGCAGAGGGCAAAAGGCCTATGCCAAGAAAATCGTCATAATGTGATTATTAGGAAACAATTATTTTCAGAAACAATTGAATTACTACAAGTTATGTACCTTCCAAAAGCAACACAAATACTTTAACAAGTGAAGGTAACTGCCACTAACATTTTCCCCGAAATTTGGATCCTTATCTTGTTGTTCTTTTGTGCTTCAACTTTGTCATGTAAACTAGACTAGTTAGGCTATTATCAAGGAAACCATTGATGTAGACATGATATACGAAGTAAATGCGTTCCACAAGTTGTAAAGCCCTATAACCAACTTACACAAAATTACCACTTCTTTACTTGAAATTTATCTTTCCTTTGCCTAGTTAACTTCTTGGACGCATTCCTTAAGAAGATCCTTAATAATTCCTCAGTTCCACACTGGAGCTATGATTCCTCGCTTTAACGCTCAAAGAAGAGGGAAGAAAAACTGTTGCAATCATCAGCAGTAAATTCGTGGTGAACTTCAGCACCTGCGGTATCTATCCGTGATCTTATGTGCAGAGAGGAATTTAGCGTTTAGATGTCTATATAAACCTACATGCTTTGACAATTATCATGCCCCTGATAATTTCTTTTCAAACCCTGCAACAAAATCTTCCATGCATGACCTGTATGTTTGCATCCCTGGGACTTTCTTGGCCAGGTCCAAACCCATAGACATCCACCTCTTTGCTTCATCCATATGGCCCATCCTCACAGGGACAGCTGCTCTATTCCATGCTGTCATAGCAAGCCATTTCGCTTCTTCAACTGGATATTCTCCTTCCTTCAAACCCACCATTATAAGATATGCTTGCTTGTACTTTTCAATTGTTGCATCATCATTAGTGTCAACTCCATGGATGCTTCTTAGACTAACAAGTTTCCTTAGTATGAGTGCCAAACTTACATAATCAGGCGAAGGCAAGGCCAGGAGTGTGGAGAGGCAGGAGCTTAATGCAAAGATGGCTACTTCGTGGTTGGAGCGTGGTCCTTGTGAAGCGTCAATGCCAATCTGAAGTAGATGCTTTGGATTGCAACATTTTGAGTTTGTAAAGCGCTTTATATGTTGACTTCCCGCGTCATCAAGCCTTGAATGCAGATCAAAAGCACACCCAGTGTACACAAACAAGAAATTAGGCTCGATGATGGCCTCTAGCTTGTCAGATTCGGTTGAGCTTGACATTAACATCTGCATCAAGCATCACATGGCAATTAAAATCATAGTCTAGAGAAAAAGGCGTCCCAAAGATCATAAACATAATAGCTCCATTTTGTGGCTGCTGAGAAATCTCCAATAGATAAGAACCAACATAACAAACAACAAAGCAATAAAACGTGGAGGCAAGCATATCAATGGAAAAAGAACTATCCTATGATCGAAATTGGTTACCTTTCCTGCTGTCTAGCAAAGAAATAGCTTCCTTCACTTCATTTTCCAATAACACATTCGTTCTTTGCTTCTCATCTGAGATTATAGCAGATACTGTCATAATCAGTGATTTGCAAATCATTACATGGTTCCCTTCTTTCTCTTCATCGATTGAAGCACCATAAAACTCTGATGCCAATCGAAAGAACTCTGCACAAATTGCATATTGGTTTTCCTGTCATGTTTTAACTCCCAAATTCCATGCATTCACTGAAAACCAATTCCTTTCCCTTCTTCCGACCTCACCTTTCCCAAAATATTTCTCAGCGACCATCTCACATAGTCGTGAATGAGCTCATTTCATCTGCTTTAGGATATCAGAATCATTCTGAGGATCCTGAGATAAAATCGTGACTAAAGTCCTGAAAACTACAACCTCAGTTGTTGGCATCTGTTTCCCTGTGGAGTAGAAATTCAAGAGAAGTGACAGAGAAGCAACAGCAACTGGTAGACAACGGCAAGCAATAGCTTCATGAGCTGCTAGAGAGAGGAATTCAGTGGTGAAGTCAAGGCAACTTGGCATTGCCTGCACCTGAGTGATAGCACCGTCACATTTGTTCTTTTGCAGGTAAATCTTAAACTGCAACATTCATATGTATATATCTCAAAGTTCACACAACCAAACAACTAGGAGCATCAATTAAATACACAGATTTTCAGAGAGGGTAGAGAAACCACACCTTCAGGAAGGCACTAGCTATATTCGGTTCGAGCTGTGAAAGAAGAAAAAGTATCAGATCAAGTTGATGAGAGGAAATGTGCTTAATCAATTGAACGTACCTTCTCTGCCTCGTTTATGTATTCTTGAGCACGCTCAAGCTGTGAAAGTCCCATATAGCACTAAATTCCTTTGCCCTGAGATTTCTGCTCTCTATGTCATAAGGGACATAAAGCATAGATTTTTCAAATATATCAACACTGGTCTGGAGATCTTTTGATCTGAAGTGTTGTTCTGCACTGTGGAAGAAGCAATAGTAAAATGTTAAATGATACATCCAAAGCATTGCCATTTTTATATACATTTGCAATAACATAAAAAAAAAAAAAACAGAAAGAAGGTTTACTCAATGCTTCTTTTTCTTATCTATACGTCCATTCTCTGCTAAGCTTTAAACAATTATGATAGACTGCTAGCAACTGCCTGAAGCTTGCTATTTTTAATAAAATAATTATGCTTCTATCGATCCCAACTAGTTGAGGTTCACTATATGAATCCTTAATAACCATTCAGCTACAAAAAATTGCTTGAACTCATAACTTGTATCAGAATATGAAAGAAGTATTGAGTTGGAAAGCAATATACCAGTTCCAGAGAAGAGCATGCATAGCTGTTCTCTCCTTTGAAGCATCGTCTCCACTCAAGAGCGTCAGAATCCTGTCATCAGACACCAGGTCTGATACTACCTTTGCCCTCAACCTTGCCTCTTCACCAGCACCACCAGCAGTATCCTCTATTACCTTATTCACCGCCCTAATTGCTGCATCAGCACTTACATGACACCTTCCAACAAGTCCTAAAAACACTCCCTTCACAGCTGCTGCACTAGCAGCCCCTACAACTTGAAAGTATGACTCAACAGCTGATACCCAAACACCTTCAGGAATTCCTTTATCCAACACCATTCCTCTTAGCTCCTTCTCCGCTTCCCCATACCTCCCTAACCCCAGCCATGCTTTCATTGCCAACACACTAAGAGTCGGATGCTCATCCTTCTCGCTATCTCTCAAAACCTTTACACATTTCAACACGCTCTCAAATTTATCTCTCTGCAAATGCGACGCTGCCAAAAATCTACGCGTCTTCGATCTCAGTTCCTTCAAACCTAACGTCTCCTCTGCCCTCTTAACAACTGTTAAACCCCTTTCACACAGTTCCAATGCGTCATTCATCAGTCTCAATGCTTCATTCACTCCAGAAACTTCGTTTTTTCGATAGCATTGCTTTTCCAAACACCAAATACTGATTAGCTAAAGCTTTATAGTTGTCCGCAACAGCGAAGAGCACTTCCCAAACTGTTCGTGATCGAGCAATGTTGAGATCTAACAGAAGCTTTTTCTCTTCATATTCTGAGATATTAGTGATGTCAACTTTCGATAACAGATCCGATGCTTTCTCGAAGCAATAGTTAGCGAGTTCCAATTTTCGAAGGTCATGCCAAATAAGACCGGTTTAATAGAAGAAAGATGCTGATTTAAACGACGGTGACGGGATGTCAGAGACGTCACTGGCGAGGAAGAGGAGGTCGGCTGATACTTGACGGAGCTTGGCGTGTTCCTCATCGTGTTTGTGGCCGGCGGCATTGGAGTGATCGACACAAGCATTCCAAAGGCGGTAGGAGAGTTTCCAGATGTGTAGTTTGACGGAGTTAGGGTAAGGAGAGAGAGAATTGAGCTGAGAGATGGCTACGACGGAGATCGGTGGAGAAGGAATCCGGCAAGGCAGTTCCAGGTACATGTTTCTCGATTTGAGAGCATAGTTGATTGTGGAGATCGTCCTCACTTCGGCGGAGCTCGTCGATTTTCATATTGGGTTTATCGGAATTTTGAAATGACAGCTTACGTGATCAACACGCGGTTGGTGTTGGAGGGAAATGGGAATAATATAAATTGACCATTTGAATACGGAAGGCTCATTATCGTTACGCCCGTTTGCGTACCCCCCTTAAACCTTTTTTCTACTCTTTTAAATACAGAGTATTATTATTATGTCTTTATCATTATTTTTTAAAGGTAATCCTGTGTTATTACATTATTCCTATTTTAGCTCTTGTGATATATGACTAAAAACATTAAATCTTCCATTAAATAATGTGTGTTCTTTTAGTCCTTATACTAACAAACATCAACCAAATAAGTATTAGGGAGGACAAATTTGGATTTCTAAGTTCCCATTGCATTGTACTCCATGAATTCTTTGTTTTGTAATTAGGTGGGTAAGTTAGAGTAATTTTATGAAATGAACATGGAATTTGCTCACTTGCCGACGAACGAAAATCAAGTGTGCCCGGATCACATCTTTGTTCTGTTTCTTCATTTTTGGAAGATCCAGCAATGTCCTCACCAATTCCTTCATCTCTGCTATTAGTGAAACTAGAGGAATATCGTCATGCTTTAAAATTCGGAAGCATCCCCATTCTTCACACGCCCAAATCAACTTTGATGATTGTCTTGGAAAACCATGTAAATCAATTACTGGCACTAAATTTTCAGTATACATTTTGTCTAATTTTGAAACTTGGTGGGGTATTTATTTGGAGTTTTCTTATACGTAATGAACAAGTAAAGACGAGAAGAATTTGGATGTGTTGAATTTGAGAGGGAACACGCTTTCAAATTGTTGCCGAGGTGAAGAGGAAATATTGTTGCAGGGGTTTGACTTTTTCAAAGGAAGGAGGAGCACATTAAAAGAATGAAGTTACCGAATTGCCCTTTTTAGAGTTAACATCCCGTTAACTTGTTTGATGTCTGCTAATATAAGGATTAAAAGAACACACACTGTTTAATGTGTTTAGTTATATATCACAAGGACTAAAATAGGAATAATGTAATAACACAAGGACTAAAAATATCATTTAATAAATGACACTAAACACTCCGATACACATTAAACTCTTATCTCTACCCTAAAATTAGATGACATTGTTAGTAATTGGGCATAAAATGACTAAACTAAATGTATATACAACAACAATAACATACCCAGTGAAATTCCATAACGTGCGGTCTGGAGAGAGTAGAGTGTACACAAACCTTATTCCTACCTTGTGAGCTAGGTGGAGAAACTGTTTTTGATAGACCATCTGTCACACCCCAATCTTGGGAGGGTGTGGCCAGCACCCGACACCCTAAGTCCCGAGCCTACCAACTGAAATACCTGAATCTCATGACAAGAATCCTGGGCCGACAAGGCCAATAGGCGGTCGTTACTTGCCTGATTCTACACCACTAATATTAGTACTGAAGACACTAATATTGTAATATCTTGCCTGATTCTTCCAATGGTGCATTAATGACATTTATGAAGATACTAATTATCTAATTATTATCGCATTCATGTATTGGTATTAATAGGGGCATAAATCATAGGTGTTGATGTTGGATGGATGTTGTGACAACATCTGTAAATGCTCAGGACAACATCTTATGAAAATAAGAATGTTGCCTGCGATGTTGTGACAACATTCCTGACAACATTTCTGTAACGATTTTGCCTATTCTTCTGGCCAAAATATGTTGTGTTACTGTGAGTAAAAAATGACATAGGCAAGCTAACAATGATGCTGTGTTTAAAACGTGGTAAAAGAAACAGTCAAAGCTTGGAGAGGAAGCAGCGTGAAGACCAAGTCCAGAACGTTGAGCTTTTGAAGGAGCAAGAACCGGTCCAAGCTGAAGCCTTCTTTTACTCAGCCTCCGCAACCAACCAGTGAGGATTTCAAGGAAAGTTCCACACTATAAATAGAGGGAAACTTCAGAGTATCAATATCAAGATTTAAAAATGAGAAGAATTATCAAGAGAGCTCTCGCATATTCACCTTAGAAACTGGATCAACACACTTAGCCTAAAGTAGTATAACAACATCTAGCCCCATGTTACTATTGCTTCCCAGATTCTAGATCAAGCTTATATTTCAAGCAATAGTAATGAAGATGTTGTATTTGTCTTTTTAGATATTTTAACTTTGGGCTGAAGTCATCTGCGACTTCACTTTTGTTTGTAATTTCTTTTTCGCATTTATTGTTCAACCTTGTAAAAAGAAATTCATTTATAATTGTATATAATTTATACAATTCTTTGGTTATTGACCATCAAGGGATATATTAATATATACCATTGAAAATATAAACCTTGTGTTTCTTTACTTTTTCGCTGCATTTACTCTATAAAGGTTTATAACTGTTTTATCACAATGTTGCCTCAGATGTTGACACAACATTGAAGGCAACATTCAGAAACTGTTTTAATTGTTCTAGCTGTTACGATTTTATTCATACATATTCTTGCTTATCCGTAGCCCCGGACCCACCAAGTGGTATCAGAGCCAACACTTGATACAATAAGTGTTTGATTCTGAATATTACGGCTATGGACTCAGCTATACAAAACGTTGGTAGACTTCCAATTCTTGACAGAACTAACTATGCCTATTGGAAAATCCGACTACGTTCGCACATCAAATCCATTGATGTTCGAGCTTGGAGATCAGTTTTCGAAGGCTATGTGATTCCCAAGTACCCAGCAGATGAGGATGGTGATGTACTTACCAAACCCGAATCTGAATGGACCGCGGAAGAGATCAACAGTGCGAGCTTCAATGAAAAGGCCCTAAATGCGATATTTGGATGGGTAGATCTCTATATGTTCAAACTTATCCAGAATTGTACTATGGGCAAGGACGCTTGGGAGACCTTACAAACTCATTGTGAAGGTACCTCAAGTGTACGACGTACAAAGTTTCGCATGATTTTGAGCCAATACGAACGCTTAAAGATTGAAGAATCTGAAGACATAAAATCCTATTTTGAAAAGTTAATTGACATTGTTAATCAGTGTCAAGTGCTTGGTTCTCCATTAACCAACACACAACTTGTGGATAAAGCTCTCAGATCTCTTCCTGAAAGGTTTAATACTAAGATTTGTGCTATTGAAGAGGCCCATAATCTTGCTAATATGGATCTACATGCCTTGCTGATCATCTTTCAAACATATGAGATGAACATGAAGAGACAAATAGATATGTATAAAGACAAAACTTTGGCACTCCAAGGACAAACCTCGAAAACTGAATTGGAAAACGAGGAAGAAAACTTGGAGGAACTGGGAAATGGTGCAACTGTTGCCTTATTTACTTGTTGATTCAATTCGATGGTGAGAAAGATCAACAATGATCGCAATAAAGCCAAATACAAACAGCATCGAAACTCACTCTTTAATAAACAGCTGAATAGGTCACCTTCTTATCAAAGTAATCACAATCCACTGAGGAAATCTAACTCCGACAGTACCAATTTCAATCCCAAACAACTCGAGGGAGTGCAATGTCATGCATGCTCGGGTTGGGGACACTACACTAATGAGTGTGCAAACACCCTTAGAAAAATTGGTAAGGTTACGTGGGTAACTCTTAGCGATGATGAGAACGAAGAGGAGGAAGGAGATTAAGAAGAAGAACCACATGCAATGCTGACATCCGTGTTTGAACACTGACTGTCCGACGATGAAGATGTTGTTGACAATGTTGCGACAACATCAGGAACAACATCAGACTCAACATCTGGAATGTCTTCAACATCAGAGAGATATGTATACTTTGACTATTCTGATGTAAATTATTTTAGTGGATTTAATTCTTCCTCTGAGGTTGTAAATTTGGATCTAGTTGAATCCAAAGACGACGTAATAAAGGAATTACAAAGTCTTTGTAAAGCCTTAATCACTGAATCTAAGCAACTAGACTCAAAAGCAAAATTAGTGACTCTTGAGAATAGCAATCTGAAAGGCATAATCAACCGATTAGAGGTGGCACTTACCAAGAAGGACCTAGAACTTGGTAAGATTCGTGCACGATTGAACGTAGCTGAGACCATATTTCAAAGGCTCAACATGGGAACCTCAAAACTGGATGAAATATTGAACTTCAATAAACCTATAAGGGCTGGGCTTGGGTACCAATCTCCTACAAATACTTCCAGAATCCATAGTCAAACTGAGAGGATAAAATTTGTCAAAAAAAATTCAAGTAACTCTCAGATCACTGAGATTGAATCGAAGTTTGTATGTAGCTTCTGTAAAAAGTCAGGACATCTTATGCCCTACTGCTACAAACTTCAAAACTCTGCACTTAGAATATTGCCTAAAATGTCATCAGCAATGTTGCCCAACATCACTGACAACATTCAAAGCAACCAGGCTGAAAGCAGAAGGAAGAAAAATGAATGGGTACCCAAACTGAATCTGAAATGTAATGTGTGCATAACTGCTTTGCGTACTAATATTACATGTTCTTGGTATTTCAATAGTGGCTGCTCATATCATATAACAGGTACCAAACGCCTATTGAAGGAGTATGGAGCATTCAATGGAAGATACGTGACCTTTGGAGGAGGAAGTAAGAGTAAGATAATTGGTAAATGAACTCTTAATGTTCCGGATGTATCAGCCTTGAAAAATGTTCTTCATGTAGAAGGTTTGGTTGCTAATCTTCTTAGCATAAGCCAACTATGTGATGATGATCTCGAGGTGAAATTCAACAAGCTTGGATGTAAGGTTACAGATTCTGCGGATAAATATGTCATGTCAGGAACCCGAACAGGAGATAATTGCTATCTAGTCGGTAGACAAGAGTTGTGCAACTCCGCAAAGGTAGGTGACTTGACACTTTGGCATCAAAAGTTGGGACATGTCAACTACGGCACCCTGGAGAAGCTGATCTCATTTGAAACTGTTAGAGGCATTCCCAGACTGGATCCAAAAGATAAAATACTATGCGAAGATTGTTTGAAGGGAAAGCAGACCCGAGTCTCTCACAATGTTGTCCAACATGACGGACAACATTCAGGTACGTCTCATTGTTTTCAATTATTGCATATGGATCTTATGGGTCCAATCGATGTAGATAGCCTAGGAGGGATGATATATTCTTATGTGATAGTAGATGATTTTTCCAGATTCACTTGGATCTATTTTTAAAGGAAAAATCACAAATCTTTGAGATGTTTAGAACACTTTACTCTAGGATTAAGAACCTGTTTTGTTCTTCGATTTTTAGAATTAGATCTGATCATGAAAAGGAGTTTGAAAATCAAACCTTTGCAAATTTTTGTGAAAAGAAAGGCATATTTCATGAATTTTCGGCACCAAAAACACCACAACAAAATGGGGTTGATGAGAGAAAGAACAGAACTTTACAAGAAATGGCTAGAGTTATGTTAAGTTCTAAGCAATTGTCAAAAAGGTTTTGGGCAGAAGCCTTGAACACGACATGTCACATAACTAATAGAATCTATTTAAGGCCAGGGATCAAGATGACACCCTATGAACTATTAAATGCAAAAAAAACCTACAGTGCGGTACTTTTATGTCTTTGGGTGTGTGTGCTATATTCTTAATGACAGGGATAAACTGGCCAAATTTGACTCTAAGAGTGACAAAGAAATATTCGTTGGCTACTCTCAGAATAGCCATGCTTATCGAATATACAATATTCGGACAAAGACCATACAAGAATCAGTCAATGTTATTTTTGATGACCTGCTGGATATATCTGGTAGATCTTCAGAAAACAACATTGTGGTTGCAGTTGAAGAGGAGCAACCCACTGAAGAAATAGATGTAGTCCCAGATGTTGTCCCAATATCAGAAGAAACATCTGAACCTCAAAGAGAGAACACAAGGGACGAAATCGAGGAGGAGTCTGCTATGGAACTGAATGATCAAGTGAGAAGAGACCCTCCATCGAGGATTAGAAGGAACCATCCACCCGATCAGGTGATATGTGGAGTTTTTGAGGAGAGGCGTACAAGATGGAAAGAGCCAGTGAATTACCGAGAAATGGTAAGGTATGTGTGCATGTCCACCATATACCAACAGGTAAGTCTTTCGTGTCTTACATCTAATTTGGAACCCAAAAATATTGGAGAAGCATTAAAAGATAATTTTTGGATTCAAGCCATGCAAGAGGAGCTTGAACAATTTGCCCGAAATGAGGTTTGAGATTTGGTACCACGACCCAACAACACAAATGTTATTGGGACCAAGTGGATATTCAAAAACAAATCAGATGAGTTAGGAAAGATTGTCAGGAACAAAGCTCGACTTATTGCTCAAAGATATACACAAGTAGAAGGTATCGACTATGACGAGACATTCGCTCATGTGTCTAGAATTGAGTCAATAAGATTGCTTCTTGCTATTGCTTGCTATCTAAAGATTACCTTGCACTAAATGGACGTTAAAGGTGCCTTCCTAAATGGATACTTGGACAAAGAAGCATATGTTGAACAACCAAAGAGATTTGAGGATCCTCACCATCCACATCATGTGTACAAACTCAAGAAAGCTTTGTATGGACTAAAACAAGCCCCACGTGCATGGTATGGTCGTCTAATTAACTTTCTTGTTGAGTTCGGTTTCACACGTGGAGAAGCTGACAGAACATTATTTATTAAAAGACACGGTGTAGATGTAATAATAGCTCAAATCTATGTTGATGATATTGTTTTTGGTTCGACTGCAAAATCTTTCTTGAAGTCATTTGTCGAAGCAATGTCGACAACATTTGAGATGAGCATGATTGGAGAACTAACATTTTTCTTAGGCTTGCAGATTAAACAGAATGAAGATGGGATCTTTGTATCTCAAAGCAAATATGACAATAATCTTGTTAGGAGTTTTGGTCTGAAAAATACTAAACACATGAAGACTCCAATGGGCTCTACGCAACAGGTATGTAAAGACGATGTTGGACAAGATGTTGACCCAACATTGTACCGATCTATGATAGGTAGCCTTCTATACCTTACTGACAGTCACCCCGATATCATATTTAGCATATGTGTTTGCACCAAGTTCCAAGCCAGTCCCAAGGTATCTCATTTTAATGCTGTGAAACGTATCATTCGATATGTTGTCGGTACAAGTGACTTGGGAATTTGGTACTCCAAAGACACTAATCCTAATCTAATAGGATATAGTGACTCGGATTAGGCCGGTGATGTAGACGATAGAAAAAGCACTAGTGGTGGGTGTTTCTATCTTGGCAATAATCTAGTCTCATGGTACAGTCGTAAATAAAATTGTGTATCACTCTCGACTGCCGAATCTGAATATGTGGCAGCCGGAAGTTGTTGTGCTCAATTGATTTGGTTACGACATATGCTAGATGACTATGTCATATCTAATAACTCTATGATTTTGTACTGTGATAATCTGAGTGCTATTAATATTTCCAAAAATCCTGTTCAGCATTCACGTACAAAGCACATAGATATAAGACATCATTTTCTAAGAGAATTAGTAAAAAAACAGCTAGTTCAAATCGAACATGTTGATACTTTTTGTCAACTGGCTGACATTTTTACCAAACCTTTAGATCATGAGAGATTTTCTAGCTTGAAAAAATCATTTGGTCTCTGTTTTCTTTAAAAATAAGACAGACTAGGTAGATGTAGTTCGAAATGTTGTCCCAACATTCTGGATAACATTTACCGTTGAGTCAATAAACAGGATAAATGTTGTAGTGATGTTGCAATATTTTTTCAAAAGATTCAAGCATGACTCTAAAAGGACAAGATATGAATGCGATACCGTTCTCTGCGAGTATCATAAGAAGGTGAAGCATCTACTCAAAGATTTGGATGTATACAAAAAGAGCAAAGCTCTAAGATTGGTATCGTTCCTATTCTATAGGAGGACCACATGCTTCAAAAAGGTTGAAAATTCCTCAATATTTTTTTAATCTGTATGTGTTCAACTAAGTTGATTAAGGATAATGGTAAAATGTTACATTAGTCCAGCGATCAGTCTCATAGGAAACATATACGGAGATATCATCTACCAAATCAGAAAATCCTTGGAGTCTCATAATGTTTGTTTAACTTTGAAATGTTGTCAACATCATCAACAACATCGTGTTCCAGTACATTGATCAATCTGGTTTATCTTATTTTATTTCTGTTTTTGGTATTTAACACGTCTCTGTCTTTAACTGGAAGTCCAAAAATTCTGGAGGACCATTTTTTTAGATCATGATATGTGTTATGCCAATCCTTATTTTAGGTGTGTAAATAGTTTTTATTCTTCTATACAATCTAAATTTAAGGAAAAAGAGTTTGAGTGTAAGTATACTTTGCCATAATAAAACCTCCTATTTTTGTTTTGGAATTGTCACATTAGCCGACTATCAATCCATCAAACCATGGCAGCCCAAACAACACCGTCATTTCTCAAAACCCAAAGCTTCTCCAATACGCCCAATCCTTCAAAACCCTCTCCCATGTCGGTGTCCCCAAAATCCATAAACACCAAAGATTATTCTCCAATGTCGACTAGTCCAATAAATAACAATAAGGTTTACAAGCATTATACTTCAATCAATGACTTGAGACCGGTCGATGAGGACTGCACACAGGCTATGATCCTGCTTGGTTCAGATAAGCCATTACATGTGAGCTACCCAGGCGATAATGAAAATTCAATCGATGTTGATGCAACATCTGATTTCTCGAACCTTGCCTCAAGACAGTCAAAATCGACATTTCCGACGCAAATGTCAAAGAGGGTTTTCGAAAACCAATTTGGTGAATACCAGTCTGCCAAAAGATCCAGGGAAGAGTCGACTTTCCCTGTTGATACTACCACAAGCAGCAGCACTGACAACAATTTCAGTGTGCCCAGTTCTCCCAGAACTCCATCAACTTCCACTCCACAAGCAGAAACTGAGAAGGAAAAAGAAGAAGAAGAGATGTCAGATGACACACTTCTACGAAACTTCATTCTTAAAAGGGGTCCGTAGAACATACTAGAATTTTGATAGAAATGTTGCCTCAACATCAAAGGCAACAAAAGAGAAAATAGACCCAGACTATGTTGCCCCAACATCCGAGGCAACACCTGCAACCACCTCATCCGAACAAGAAAACACAGAATCTGAAACAGATTCTGAGGTAATTCCCTACTCTTCCATATTTCAAACTAAATCATGCTCCAGTAACTGAAATTGGTTTAAGAATAGAGAAGTTAGAGGGGAGAAGGTGATTGACCTAACTTCATTCTCCAAAAATGGTTTAGTTGATTTCTTAAGTAGTCGAAACATCTTAAGCTCTGTATCTGGTAAGAATTCTTATTGTGAGAAAGTGATTAGGGTGTTCTGTGCTAATCTGACGCTTGCTGTTAAGGACACAACCTCAAAAAAATTTGGAAAAGTGTACCTATACAACAAGGTATATAATTTTACACCTAATATCATCAACTCGTCTCTTGGGATAATTATTAGTGAAAGAGAACCTCAACCAAACCCCACTGTGGAGGAACTCAATTCAATGATCAAGTACCTTATGGGGAATTTGATCACTGTTTGGGCTCCTCGTAGCCCTGTGTCAAAACTCGCTGCCTTGTTTGCCACTTTGCACAAACTTGCTATATACAACTGGCTACCATCCCTCAACGAGACAGTAGTGACCCTTGATCAAGCATCACTGCTTTTCAAGATTGGAAGGAATCAGAAAGTTAACTTAGGAACACTTATATTCAACCATGTTGTCAACTTGGCAGAAAGACAAAGCAACTCTGCCCTTCCATACCCCTCCTTGATTTTTCAAATCCTGCACAACTAAGGTTTTAAGACTCCAAAAGGAGAAAAACTGAGTCCAGCCTTAGAGGTTTACTCAGTACAACGAGCAGTTGTTAACAGCAGGGACAAGGTTATTGACCTGCCCTGGAAGAAAGATGAATGGGACACTGACACATCAAAGGATGTTGCCGACATTCCTGGCAACATTGCTCAAGAAAAGGTCCCAATGTCCAAAGACTGGCTTCGACAACACATTGCTGAACTTGACAGACAAATTCAAGAACTAATGCGAGCCAGAAACTATTATATGAGCTTACTTTCTTCACAAAAAGGGGGAGATAGTGATCGATCTTCTTTGAAGCGTGCAGGCGAGAGGCGCTGCGATAAGGGTGCAAGCCATGATGCATGGGGAGAGGAGTTGAGATGATTGATTGCTGACTACTTCTGATGCTGAAGATGAAGATGGTGCTGCATAGAGTGATCGATCACAGAAAGCGGCTGGAAGCTACTGTGACTCGATTACTCTAGTCAAGGATCATCATACTGATGGAGTTGGTGATTCAATGATGAATGTTTATTTGAATAGTGGATATACTGACATTACTGACATTTGGAATATTATTTGTGTTTGTAATATTTTACTTTGGGACATTTGGTCTGTTCTTGCAGACATTGTGACTGTTTTCTAAAGCTGTTTATATATGATTGCCTGATGCGGATTGGTATGAATGATTATTGTAGACTGATTACACAATTGCTATAAGTAAGTCTACAGTAACAGAATATAACTCCTATTTAATCAAATCATTGATACTACACTGCTTGGAGTTTAACACTGCAGGTTAAGGGGGAGCATAGCACTGATCCGACTGATTCTTGGAATGTAAGGACTACATCGAAAATCAGTATCTTAGTCATTTTCGCTTCGTATGGAGTTTTGTGAAGAAAGGCAAAAAGGGGGAGATTGTTGATGTTGGATGGATGTTGTGACAACATCTGTAAATGCTTAGGACAACATCTTATGAAAATAAGAATGTTGCTTGCGATGTTGTGACAACATTCCTGACAACATTTCTGTAACGATTTTGCCTATTCTTCCGGCCAAAACAGATTGTGTTACTGTGAGTAAAAAATGACCTAGGCAAGCTAACAATGATGTTGTGTTTAAAATGTGGTAAAAGAAACAGTCAAAGCTTGGAGAGGAAGTAGCGTGAAGACCAAGTCCAGAACGTTGAGCTTTTGAAGGAGCAAGAACCGGTCCAAGCTGAAGCCTTATTTTACTCAGCCTCCGCAACCAACCAGTGAGGATTTCAAGGGAAGTTCCACACTATAAATAGAGGGGAACTTCAGAGTATCAATATCTAGGTTTAAAAACGAGAAGAATTATCAAGAGAGCTCTCGCATATTCACCTTAGAAACTGGATCAACACACTTAGACTAAAGTAGTATAACAACATCTAGTCTCACGTTACTATTGCTGCCCAGATTCTAGATCAAGCTTATATTTCAAGCAATAGTAATGGAGATGTTGTATTTGTCTTTTTAGATCTTTTAACTTTGGGCTGAAGTCATCTGCGACTTCACTTTTGTTTGTAATTTCTTTTTCGCATTTATTGTTCAACCTTGTAAAAAGAAATTCATTTGTAATTGTATATAATTTATACAATTCTTTGGTTATTGACCATCAAGGGATATATTAATATATACCATTGAAAATATAAACCTTGTGTTTCTTTACTTTTTCGTTGCATTTACTCTATAAAGGTTTATAACCGTTTTATCACAATGTTGCCTCAGATGTTGACACAACATTGAAGACAACATTCAGAAACTGTTTTAATTGTTCTAGCTGTTACGATTTTATTCTTACATATTCTTGCTTATCCGTAGCCCCGGACCCAACAATAGGATGTGTACCCATGAGTCAATTATAAATAGGACCTATTAACTCATTGTAAAGGCATCATCATTTTTTCATCAGATTCAAAATATTACAATATTGCTTTTCGATCCACATCATTTGTCTCAATACATGTGCTTTCATACTGTCGAACCACTTAATCTGGATGTCTCACCAAGAAGCTTCTATCAGGCTCAGGCTAATTACTTTCTATACTCATCTTATTATTCACTATTTGTTATGATTATCAGTTTATCTATTTACTAATTCAGTCATTTGAGGCCCACGTGTCCTTGACCATATACACAAATTCAATTGTACCAATTTACGGATAAACAAAATTCGGATTGAAATTGGAGAATTCCAGCAGATGGTTTTACTAATTTCTCATATGTCAATTGCTTCGCCACATATCTACTTAGTTTCATTGGCAATAGTGGTATTCCAAATTTTTGGTTGCCCTGTCGCCTTAAGATGGGTAATTTGTGTCTTGATAAAAGTATTAGATGTAAGTGTACACCTTAGTGGAATTAAAACTTCATTCGTTTGCCAACTAGTCGGCAGGAGATTTAGTAGCATAGCTCTTAGATTTATTCAATAATAGCTGACTTTATTTCTTTTTTGGCATATTTACATCTGGTCATTTATTTCCCTTAAATTTGGGATTCACATTTAAAATTATCCAACTAAACGAGGGATTGTGGCCTACTTTAGTTTACATTCGTTTCCTCAACGTTTTTAAACTGATCGTTCATAAGTTCCTAACATGTTAGCCCAAAAAACTTCATTAACAAACACCTGAGGAATTACTTCTATTTTCACATTTTCAAAAAGCTTTTTCCTTGTCCCCTCCTTTGCTAGCAGATCAACGACCTTGTTCTACTCTCGATAGTTATGGTCTTCCTAGTGGCTCCATCACATCAACAATTTGCATTCAGAGATATTCCTTAACGTTTTCACGGACTCAACGAGGCAGATATCTATGGCAGTGAGACTCTATTTCTCTCTCTTCATTAATTAATTTTTAATTATGAGTATAACTAATTATACCAATAATATATAATGAGCATAATTATAATAAGATATGTATATTGCTAATTATACTAGTAAATAGTCATTACTATCGGCTATAAATAATTATACCAATAATATTATGCATATAATTATAACACGCGATGTATATTACTAATTATACTAGTATATATATTTGGTATAAGTTATATATATTTACAGAAAGAAAATATATCATATGTATTGTCTATATATATAAGAAGTATATTTTCTATACATATAAATTTTTAAATATTTGCTTAGTATAATATACATATTAGACTGAATATGTGATGCATAAACTGAAATATATATTAAATATACCAATATTATAAATGAAATATTTTGTTTACATTATTATTAGTATTCTATGAATACGTGGTAAAGGAATTATGTACGGTATGTATATGCAAATTATTTATGGCAAAATCATTCTTTGTAAGAGAGATAAAAGATAAGGATACCTATTTGTTTAGTTGAGCGTAAAATTGCATAGCATTCCCTAAAATTTTGGAACAGGATTAAGATAGTTGTCCGTTGTCACGGAATCCTTTAGCGGAATGCTAACCAAATAATACTACTACAATTTTGAAAATATTCCCATTCATGTTTTTTTCCATATCAATGCCAAATGGGCTTTCAGCCCTTATATTGATCCAAACCTAGCAAAGGACTCTACTTGGGGTCATCCGCACGAATGCCCCTATCTTGGGGCGGTCTTTAATATTTTCCCCTCAAATTGTTGGTCTTTAATTTTCTTCTTTTGACACTTTAAGTAACAAAAAAGTGATCAATATCTTTGATATTAAAAAAAAATAAAAAAAATTCGGCCTACCCTTATTTATGACCTAATTTTACAAGAAACTTTGTCTTGTCCGCCATAAGTTCTTTAAGAATTAAGTTATCTAGTATAACTTTATTTCTACAGAACTTATGCTGGATAAAGCAGCCTTACGAATTAGTTACTACACAACTTATGTCGGATAACTTTGCCTTGTGATTTTGTTTTCCGATTCTACTGGGGATCGAACCCAAAATCTCTGATTTCGTAGACCAGCGAATAAGGATACTTTGGCCCACAAATTTTTATTAAATGAGAAGCCGGAGTAAAAATTAAAGACCATCAATTTGAGGGGGAAAAAAATTAAAAACCACGTATGAAGGGAAATTTGCGGAAAAAGTTGCTCTACTTGAGGGAAAATGGAACTTGAACAATGAGGACAAATAGGGAAAGTTACATATTTGACCAGGTGAATAAAAAATAATTACATTCACTAGCTAGATATTATAAAAAATATATACTATTTATGCATGAAAAATGTATATTTATATATTAATTTTAATATACAAAATATTTGTTCGCTATCATTTTGATAGATGGTTATGTAGTGTAAAAATCTTGGAGAAATATGATTCTTTCTATAATAAAATATTTAGCAGTATTGCATCGGCAAAACGAGGAAGGGGGAAAGAGGGAAAGGCGTTAGTGAGAATATAATTAAATTACCACTAGTATGTGAAAGATTTCCACTAGAATTGTAAGTCTTGGTAGAAGTATAGAACTTCATTTAAGTTTAGGATAACTTTTTTTTAGGTAAAAGGACATCACGTGACTTTTATGAAATACATAAGACAAACTTTAGTACTAGTAGCCGCAAGTATCCGAATCGGACCCTAGGAGCAAATTAATGCCAATACCTATCCACTGGTGAAAATGCTTCGGACTAGGAGACTGACCGGAGATCCCAAATGGCGACTATTTACGCTAAAAATAATTTTAGAATATTCAATTAAATTTGTTCAGGAATCGATTTAAAGACAAGTGAATCGTATCCGAGCGCAAACTCTTCTTAAATCTCTTGGAGAGCCCGATGACAGTAAAGTATTCGCTAGAGAATAATAGGCTAACAACGATATAAATACGGACAAATCAGTAAGTAAAGACTCTACATGAAGGAAATGCCATATCTTGATCCAAACCTCGCAAAGGACTCTACTTGAAGGACAATGGAACTTGAACAGTGAGGAGAAATAGGGAAAGTTATATATTTGACTGGACAAATAAAAAATAATTACATTCGCTAGCTAGATATATAAAAAATATATACTAATATGCATGAAATATGTATTTTTTAATATATTAATTTTAATATACAAAATATTTGTCAGCTATAATTATGCTGGACGACTATGTAATCTAAAAATCTTGAAGAATTATGATTCTTTCTAAAATAAAATATTTAGGAGTATTGCATCGGCAAAATGAGGAAGAGGAAGGGAGGAAAGGCGTTAGTGGGAATATAATTAAATTACCACTAGTATGTGAAAGATTTTCACTAAAATTTTAAGCCTTGGTAGAAGTATAGAACTTCATTTAGGTTTAGGATAATATTTTTTTGGGAAAATGACACCACATGACTTTTATGAAATACACAAGACAAACTTTAGTACTAAGTAGCCACAAGTATCCAAATTGGACCCTAGGGCAAATTTTCAATACCCAGCCACCGGTAAAAATGCTTCGGACCAGGATGCCTATGACCGGAGATCCCAAACGACGAATGTTTATGCTAAAAAATGATTTTAGGATATTAAATTAAATTTGTTTAGGAATGGGTTTAAAGACAAGTGAATCATATCCAATCACAAACTCTTCTTAAAGCTCTTGGAGAGCCCGATGACTGTAAAACTAAGAGTTCTTAATATGCTAAAGAGGTCATGTTTTGAGGTGCTTGAATCGTATAATATTCGTATGTTAAGTTTTGAAGTCAAGCAAGTTGTAAAACAAAAGTCGGCAAAAGTTATCGCAAGTTACGTTCATACATTTACTGAAATTTAGGTCAGATGTAACTGCAATTTTCTCCTAATGTTCTTATATTTACGAGGTGATCCACCTACCATATTGAAGGTCTACGAGTCTATTTTCCAACTCATTAAACCGTTCGTCTATATGACATCGGAGTGGAGAGATATACATATTTTTTCGAGACTACGTAGACAACACCTTTGGGATCCACTTGAGGCGGTGGCTGACCCTTTAAGGCTATTTAATCCTTCCAGCCTTCTTGCTTCTTCCGTTTTCACCCAAAATAGTTCCAAACGTCCCCATATTCTCTATAAACATTCTCTCATCATCCAAGCTAAGACCCGCATGGTAGTAACATAATTCCACCCTCGGAAAGTTCGTGATACTAGTTCTCTACTTGTTCTTTTTACTATTGTTGAATTGAAGATTCCTTCTAGTGGAAGCAAGGTTTATAAAGACTGAATCTTACTGTTTTAGGTAAGACTTCCTTCTCTTCTTGTATTTGAGGTTATCTAGGTTATGGATTTGTTGTTCGGGTGAGAAGTTGTGGGATAACGATTGTAGAGTTATTTGTGGGCTATTTTGTTATTGTTGTTGTTGTGATATGCGGGTGCTATTCTTGCTATGTTGAGGGGATGTAAACGTGAATATAAGTATGGATACATATGGTTGTTGTTATTATGAGCTTAAAATGGAGAAAGGAGTGACGAAACTTCTTTTAGATAATCATATAGCGAGCTTGCCGCTCGTTGTGTTGTTGTATTTTATTATTGGGATATTCTTGTGTTGTTGAGGTTATGGATATATGGATTAATGGTGGCATATTATTATTATTGATGCTGCGACCTTGAGTGAGTTTTAAAGAAATAGGGGAGATACTACTTAATTTATTGTAGAACGGATTTGTCGCTCGATGTATGAGTGTTGTATCATTCATAGCTTGACACATGTGTTATTATTGTTAAGTGTAGGTTGAAGCATATAGGAGATTTTCCCTGACAGTAGTAAGAGCTTGATGATAAGTTATGTAAAGGATATTTCCTTCATTTTGATGGCATGAATCCATAATAAGTAAGATTCGAACGAGCGTATAAAAGAAGAATTATTTATTGAGCTCTCATGTCCGTGTTGTTACAACTTACTCATATTGTAGCTATCCCTTGTTGGGTGTTTATATTCAGCTAGCATTGCTCTGTGTCTACTTGAGTAATAGAGAGTATATACATATGTGTATCATTTACAACATCACTATACACACTTGACTTCGGGGCTATGCAAATATGCTCATTGCCTTCGGGGCTATATGCATTTGCCTTTGGGGCTATATGCATTTGCCTTCGGGGATATACATTTGCCTTTGGGTCTATTCACATACATACCGAGCCCTATATGAGGTTGGATAGTTATTTTAGTATTACTCATTTGATAAGAGTTAGAGACAGGTAAGTATGCTCCCGGATTATCATTGACTCCTCAACTTACATTCAGTATATTACGTAAATCATTTTAGTATCAGTTTCAGTTATTCAGTTGCCTTACATACTCGGTACATTATTTCGTAGTGATGCCCCTTTTGCTGGTGGCGCTGCATTTGATACCTGCAGGTCCTGATAGACAGGTAAATAGGCCTACCCAGTAGACATTGATAAGTTCCAGCTTGATTAGTAAGCCCCACTTCATCTAGAGTAACCAGGTTTAGAGTTTGGAGTTATTTGTATACATAGACATGATGGGTAGTCCGGGGCCCTATCCCGACCATAGTATATTTGTATCTCTAGAGGCTTGTAGACATGTCCTATATGTGCAGTATGTCAGTGTGGTGGCCTTGTCAGCCCGTATATATGTATATATCTTTTGGGGTGATCCAACGTCAATTGAGACAATTGTCATTTACAAATTATTCAGAGTACGACCCAATCGACCTAGGATGATGTTGATTGTTTTACAGACTGGCCTTGTCAGCCTAGATTGCTTGTATCTATCAAGGGTATATGAGTTATAGATTGGTACGCTCGGGGTCAAGTAAGACACTGGGTGCCGGCATCGCCTCCCATGTTTGAGGCATGATAAACTTGGTATTAGAGCAAGTCTATCCTAGAGAGTCTACAAGCCGTGTCTAGTAGAGTCTTACTTATAAGTTTGCTTTGCACCACATTGTATAAACAGGAAGCTACATGGCATTTAGGATTGATTACCCTTCTTTCTCACTCCAAATCGTGTAATAGAGCTGAGTTATAGGGACTCTATCCTAATTCGTGAATGTGATTAATAAACGTGGGGTCCCTATTAGATTATGTATGCACCAAATGTGCAAGTATCATGCTAGAGCTTCAAAGTGTGTGTACTTACCTCACCCGTGCAGAAAGAAGGTAATGAAAGCATAAAAAGGTAAAGTATGAGTTTTAGAAGGCAAAATAAGTAAGGCGAATGAGGTACGAGGTACCTGAATAGAGAAGATTGTAAAAAAAGTGAGCAATACAAGCATTATTATGCCACTTTCAGTCGTGGTAGAATTACAGTTAGTAGCATCCAATCCATCTCATGATTTACAGACGTCGACAAACCTAATCTTAGAAAGAGTAAGATTTTGAGATCTAGTGAGGGTTAGAGTAATCCTAAGCATTGGGCAGATTGTTAGAACTGGATGGCAATACTGAAAAGTATTATGAATATTTTTATAGTACCTCGTTAGGTGATATATATGTGATGTACCCGAGAATGGTATAGTCGGATATGACTTCTTGATTGTTTCAAAGATTTAGGGGCTAGGTATTTGAATCTTTGTATATAGGATGAGTATTCACCTCAGTATGACTCATGCCCCAATGAAAAAGAAATATTAAACGACCAGAGGATAAGTCCTGTCGAAGAGAGAAAATGCTAGAAGCAAAAGAATGTCTTGCTAGAGTTTACTAGAATAAAATAAGAGCAACCCTTGAGGGTTATTAAAAAAATGGTTAAAAACTAATAAGATTAGAGCAACCCTTGGGAAGTACCTTAAGCAAATCTGGATGCGAGTTAAAAACTCAAAGGATATTTCTTTTGTAATGGTTGGCATTGCAATGTTTGCAAAGTGAGCAATTTGGCAGTAAGAGAATGAACGACAGAAGAACAACCCTTGAGGGTTATTAAGAAAGCAGCCTTCTTAAGACCAGCGTCATGAGTAAAAGTTAAATTTATTGAGATCGAGCATGTCAGTTGTGAATACATGGCACTCTATGCAAGTAAGTGATTCAGTTGCCCCTAGTAAGAGGGAATTATTCTAAGGCAAGTTATAAGTTATTAAAAGTTCGAAGAATTGCGAAAGATGTTGATGTAACAATGTGACTTTATAGGAGTGAAACCCTTGAGCGAAAGGTGTTAGTCATTCTCCCAAGAGGGAGATAACACGATAAAGTATCAACACAAAATCACATGTTCAGTTTAGTGATAGAGTGGTAAAAGGGATTACAACAAAGAGGTTCAAAATGAATAAGGTTGTATTTATCTAGACTCTACGGACATGTCACGACTCTATAACATTATGTAAGTATAAATGATAAGAAGGGGACATTAGTAACCTCCTGGCTAGAGGTGCCAATTGACGGTAAGTGCAACCAGACATTTGAAGCTCAGAAAAGGTAGTATGAGGTGTAAATAAAGATAGAGGTACATAGGCCCAAGAAGAGTTACCCGAAACTAATATATGAAAGGTAGGTCGAGTTAAACAATAAAAAATTGACTTATGTAGGGCCTAGATATGGCTAGTTACGAGTACAGACAAGCCGTTTCATAATACATAATTACACATTGCTGAATGGTTCAAGCGCATGAAGTTTCAGTTTTGTAGGTGCATAATCGCAACTCTCAGAATGTATTTCAGGCAGAAGTAATGATAGATAGAGTTTAGTATAAACGAAGGGTGGCTAGTGGGCCAGGCTCGGGATCGGCGGGCCAGGTATGGCGGGATCGGGGCGGGAAGGGGGAAAGGGCGGGATCGGGTCGGGTCGGGTCGGGTCAGGCGGGATCGGGATAGACGGGATTTGCCGAAGTCCCACCCCGATCCCGATCCCGTCGGAATCGGGGTCGGGTCGGGTCGGGACCGGGATCTCGGGTGGTTTTTTTTTTGCACTTAATTTTAAAAATAACATATATATATATATAACTCAATAATTAAACAAGACAATATAGTGTAATAAAAACATCTCAAAACTGTTTTTGTGCCTCTTATATTATTTAATAGACGTATGATTTTTTTGTAATACAAATACAATTGTCAAAATTGCAACTTTGTGGTGTTGTTCAAAAGTTGCAAATTACATAGTAAAATTGCAATTAAAAAAAAATTACATTCTGAATAAAACATGTTCTAGTTTCTTGATAATTTTCTATGGTTCTTCGGTTGGAATTGATATTTGTTGGTCAAATTACTCCACGTCGCTTCCACCACATTCGGATAAGATTTCGTTGTAGTTTTCATCTTCTTCTTCGTTGATCTCCGGTTGACCACACCTTCTTCGCTCCGCTCGTATCCAATCTCTAAATAATACTACAATCTCCAAGCTGTCTCCGGCTAATGAGTGTCTGTGCTCTCCTATTTGATATCTGCCGGTAGAAAAAGAGCTTTCAGACGTCGTTGATGACGCTTGAATGTTCAAAACATCTCGGGCCATCATTGAAAGTGTCGGAAAGGTCTTCTCATTCCCCCTCCAGTATTTCAGCAAGTCTTCACGTCATTCTTCATTGAGAACTGCTTGGTATGGTACAAAATCCTGCAAAACAAAAATATCAAACTCGCTAATTTGGTTAGTAGCGGTACGGCCGCACATTCTATTTCTGAGGCTTTCAATACTAGCCGCAGAAACAACATGTCTTTTGTGAGGTTGTGTTGAAAAAGAAGAAGATGGTATGGAAACCGGTAGATTACTAGCATTTTCTTGTTGGTAAAACCTATATACTTTTTTGCATTGGTCTTCTACGCTAGACAACACTTCTTCTTTAGTTTGTTCAATAGGTGGTGGGTGATTTGGATTTTTGAGACTTGGAGGTGGTAGTACTTCTATACGATCGTAAATAGTTTCAATAAGTGATTTAGTACCGTCTATTTTAATAGTCGGATTTAATACAACACCAATAATATAAATAGTGGGAATAGGAATAAAATATTTTTTTATTTTGATAAATATTTTTTTAATAGCTACCATATAAGCTGGTTTTTTCATATATTCACTAAGTAATAAAATTATTAGAGCTATATAAAATAACATAGTTGAAATAATAGGATAATATATACCGAAAAATTCTTTTGTTGCTTGAAAAAATTTCTCTAAAAATACAATAAGTTTAGAAATTTTTACCCAATCGCTATCTACAACCATATCAGCTGGATTTTGATTATGAGAGTTAAAAAATAAAGTTATAGATTTTCTATAGTCATAAGCAACAACTAGTTGCTCGTCTAAAGAATTCCACCTAGTGAGTACTTCTTCTGGAATTTTTCTATAAGGTAGTTGGCAATCGTGACAAGTTTTTTTATATTCTTTTCTTCGTTGTATTCTATTATTTTTAAAAATAAAGTTTATAGCAAATTGTATTTTACCAAGAATGTCTTCAAAAATGATAGACCATCCTTTACAATTAAGTTATATATATGACACACACATTTTATATGAAAAATGATCTGAAAAAGATCTGAAAAAGATGGAGTTAAACTATTTTTTAAAATTGTAAAAGCGTAATTGTTAGAAGAAGTGTTATCTAATGTAATAGTCATAATTTTATCAGTTATTCCGTAATAATCGCACACTTGATAAATATTTTCTGCAATAAAAGTACCAGTGTGCCTATCATCTATATATCTATACGCTAAGATACGCTTTTGCATAGACCATTTATAATCTATCAAATGACAAGTTACCGTTAAATAATCATGGACGTTAATACTACGACCTACATCATAAGTGATAGTCACTTTGCCATTAAAATGATATAATGAATAACGTAAATACGGTTGATATTCATGTGCGAATTTAAATACATCTATCTTAACAGTTGATCTAGGAAAATCGTTAAAAGCAGGATTATACATATCTCTAATGTAATGAATAAAACTGGCTTATGAAGGAAATGAAAAAGGCAAACCCTCCACATTTACTAATTTTGCTATTGCTTCCCTATCTCTATGTTTATTGCATTTAGGGCCTACAATTCCCTCATCATAGGGTTAATTTGACCCTGTACTTGATCCGGGACAGTATCAGTATGTGAACCTTGTTCCGATGGAGCGGACGTTTGCGCACCCGATTTTGAAGCCTCGTATTGGGCATACCTAGCTGGATTAGCCTTTGCTACATGTCTCATTAAACCCCCCGTCCCACCGTGACCTTTTTCAGTTTTAAATTTTAAAATACTTTTACAAATTTTACATCTAGCTACTTGATTATCTACGTCCCTATCAAAAAATGTCCATGCATATGATTTTAATGGTCGTTTTGCTGGACCTCGTCTCATACTAGGGGGAATATGAGGCATTTCAATTGAAGTGCACTAGTGGGTGTGTTGTCATCTACATTAGTGGGTGTATCATCGTCTAAATTAAAGTCTTCTTGAGTTCCAAAAAATAGCTCATCGTCTAAATCTAATGGTATTGTAGGAAAATATTCAGTATCAACAAAATCATCCTGTGTAGGAATAGGATTCTGTCTAGAAATAAGACCATTGCCCTTGTTGCCCCTACTAGAAGAAGCATGACCCCTACCCGTAAGCATACGTTTAAGTCCTTCAATTATAAATTTATAATTCTACTAATAAATAATTAAAGTAAACAAATTAAGTGCACTAAATAAAATAAACAGACAATAATAATTTAATGAAGGAACAAATGTACCAAACGCCGACGTAACGTCGACGTGTAATCGAGAGGTTGAAAATTGAAACTTTGCTCGATGGAAGATCCTCAAGCTAGTTGCCAACTTCAGTTCTAAATGAATAAATAAAATTGAATATTTAGTAGACAATGTAGACTTGTAGAGAGAGAGATATAGATTGAGTATTGAGAGATTAGAGAGATTGTAGGAAGATTTGTGAGAAAGATGAAGAGAAAATGAGGTATTTATAGTTGAAAATTTGGGTTAAAGTATAAATATAATAACTTATGAGTTAAAAATAAATATTAAGGGGGTAGGGGGTTGGGGGAGGCCAAAAATGGTCGTTGCACAGTGACCAAAATGTAAAATGGTCGTTGGTGCAACAACTATTTTTGCAAAAGGGAGGGTTTCGGGGGGGATCGGGGCGGGATCAGGATCGGGTTGGGACTGGCGGGCCGGGCCGGGTCGGGACGAGACCATGTCCCGTCCTGGTTCGAGTCCCGTTATCGCAATTATTTTTTTTAAAATAGTCGGGTTCGGGGCGGGATCGGGCCGACCCGACCCACTGGCCAGCCATAGTATAAAGCAGTTCAAAAGTCAACAAGATCATATAGCCTAGAATTTGATGTAGATCTTTAAAGATTGTACTATGAATTAACACTATTATAGTAAGGATGGAAGTGAAAGTAATTAAAGAGTGAATGCGGGCGGTTCAAAAACACCTAAGGTCCTATAGAGATATATGACACAATGAGATCACAGCTTAATATGAACAAGAAATTTTTTTCTAAAGTGAAATTGATAAGCGATATTATCTAAGAAATGAGAAAGGAGAGCTTGCTCTAAGTATAGTGATGTCACGACCCAAACCGGAGGGTCATGACGGACACCCAGACCTTACTTGCTGAGTACCACTAATCATGTATTTAGCATATAACCATAATTTCTCATGGCCCATAAGGGCCGCCACGAGATACCCTACTGACATATGGAAATAGTAAACTGGAAAAGAGTTATGTAAAATCCCACAACCAAAAGGACCCAACCTATATACATATACATCAAGGCCGGCAGGGTCATACATGATTACTATACACATGACAAATGTCTACAAGCCTCTAAAGAGTATGTGACATCATAAGGTCGGGACAGGGCCCCGCCATACCCATATGCATATGCAAAAGTGTCGTACCAAGATTAGACTGCTACTCCGAAATAAATGGAGTGCTCCAATATCCGTTGAACCAGCAACCTACTAGTGTGAACCGTCACCATGTCTACCTAAGCTTGCGGGCATGAAACGCAACATCCCCGATAAAAGGGACGTCAGTATGACTGATGTACCGAGTATGTCGGCATGAAGAATAACATAACAGAGACCTGAAAGTAACATGAGACAAGAAACAACCAACCCGTAGAGAATGCCTCTGAGGGCCATAATATGCCTAAGTATCATGTCTGTGCGGAATGTCTCTGAGGGCCATAATATGCTTAAGTACCATGTTTATGCAGAATGCTTCTGAGGGCCATAATATGCTTAAATGCCATGCACGATGCGGTCATATATATACATATGCGTATATAACGCCATCAAGCCTCTGTGGGCATCCTATCATATCATATCATATCGGCCTATGTGGGCATAATCATTATCGTATATATCTGTACCAGTTGCAGGTGGTGTGTGTATATAATACCTTCCCTTTTCTATCCCCATACTTATATAATGCATACATATAGTAGAGTATATAACTCATTTGAGGTCAAGGTATGTACATGAATATAATGCATGAATGATACTACAACACTCTGAGTTTGTCGAAGTGACGTAAGGTCGTTTCACCTCCGATTAACATTATGAATATCAACATTTTTGTCATATACCTCAATAAGGATTTAGGAACATATGTAGACATGCTTTGAAAATAAGATTGAATAACATGAACATCCTTAACTACTAAGAGTATGATCATTTATGGGACAACGTTACGTTTGCATTTCATACTTAGAACATGCCAAAAGAAAGAATTATTTGTCTTAACATACCTTAGCCATTGTGTCCACAATACAACTAAAGCAACCCGTAATGCACCTCAATCTTATTTTTCAAGAAATCCTCTTCTTCCATCTTACTTCACTTCGAAGAAATCCCAAATTCAACAACACAACACTACGGAACAACGAGATCGATGTGGTGCACAAAACCCGGTATGTTATTCTTGGAAGCAAATCATACGTTGCTTGCTCAATTTAAGAACTTAAGTTGCTGCAAAATACATGGACTCTCTCACGTTGCTACTGCTAACTAAATGATGCACACACACACACACATTTTGCATCTTTGATAGGAAGCTACTAAAGAAAAATGATCTTAATTATAACATCTTTGATTTTTTTCTCTATAGATCTAAATGATAAGTCTAAATATGGAAAGGAGTTTATTACTTTATTACTTTCTAGTCTTAAGATCACAAATGGAAAAAGATGTTGCTGCCTACGTTGCTTAAAGAAATTGTTTACATAAAATGTTATCTCCAATATTTGTCATCACTAATAGACCCCACCTTTTAGTAGACACATCCCTCTAATGGTGCCACCAAACACTTAATAATGCTTAGTCATTTGATTATCTTTTTTTCTCATGGTGACATGTGGAATTGTTGTCCCCTCACTAATTATCTAAATGGAGCTTTAATAAATTCTTTTGTTTCCCGCTATACTCCCACATCATAGTCATGTGATATAACACTAGTCCATAGCCTCTTTTGGCACATACAAAATATTATTTCTAATCACCATCGTCACACTTGTTAATTCCTAAATTATTTTAGGACTGCATCTTTTTATATACTTAGCCCTTGATGTGAATACATAAATATAACAAAATTTCCCCAGGACTCAGGTCTACTTACATATGTCTAGCAATTCAAACCATGGTCCGAAAGTACGGGGTGTTACAAGTGATTTAATAATGAATAAGGAAAGGAGAATTACCGACCCATGACCAAGAGTTAACAACAATTGTGCATGCATTTAAGATATGGAGTACATATTGACATCGCTTTACAGACCATAAGAGGAGTACATCTTCAAGCAGAAGTAGTTGAATTCATGACAATTTTCCCATATTAATCATAAAGCATCCTTTATGATGAGTTATGCTAATACATAGATACATGAGCCTTTTTAAGAGTGTAACAGTCCCTGGGATTGGAATGTAAGTAAAGATGAGCCAAGATGATATAGTTGAGCATGGTCCTCCTCGAGAGTGAAATAATTCAGAAAGCTAGACTATAACTGAAGAGTATCACATGAGAATGGTTGAAGAGCAAAAACATAGATTTACTGAATGATTACGACGTGGAGATTCTATACCATCCATGAAAGGCTAATGTTGTAGCTGACACCCTTAGTCGCAGATCCATAGGCAATTTAGCTTACTTGGGGGCCATAAAGAGAGAGTTAGCCCTAGAGTTACATCAACTAGCTAGTTTTAGTTTGACTATTGGACTCAGATGATAGTAGAGTTACCATTCAGAACACACCATCATCATCCTTAGTAGCAGAGGTGAAAGGGCGGAAGTGTGAGGATCCTATCCTATTACATCTTAGAGATAAAGTCCATTAGAATGAGGTGACAACCTTTGAGGTAACAAAAGATGGGGTCTTGAGGTATCAAGGCCTATTATGTGTCCCGGATGTAGCGGGACTATGACATCAGATTATGGTAGAGATATATTATTCCAGTTACTTTATTCATCCAAGATCAATTAAGATGTACCATGAGATTAAGGAGATCTATTGGTGGGATGATATGAAGAAGAACATTGCCGATTTCATAGCTTAGTGCCTTAATTAACAACAAGTAAAAATAGAGCATCAGAAGCCTGATAAGCTTGTGCAGAATAGAGAAATTCCGATATGGAAGTGAGATGATTAACATGGATCTCATCGACCGTACTTCACTACAACCACAATAACTAAACACCTAAACCAAATCAACCATCCTTCACTCGAGCTTGTATCTTGCAACTCGTGTTCAATCCTTATCTAAGCCACTATATACTGATCATCATCAACCCCATAGTAATTCACAAACATCCTCTCCAAAGGTTGTTAACTAAAAACCACTCGTAAACAACCACCCAATCCCGATAACATCAAACAGTCCACTACAAACACCAACCGAGAACATCACTGTTTCAGATTGTTCCTGATACATTGCCATCATCAAACAACCAAACCCCGATCACCATAGTCACCCTAAACGTATCCGCAACAACCCCACAAAACTTATGAGTCCAATTCCACTTACAACTACCCGAATAACCCAACCAACCACATTGACGTCTCTACCGAGTTCCATCACCCGACCTCACCATTTCAGTATATTTCCATTACCTTGACACCGCCAAACCGCCAAGTCCCGATCATCAACATCACTCTCAATACACCCGTGACACCCCTACAAAATGCCTTAACCCAACTCTTTCTAAATCCACCCGAAATAGCCATCAAACACCACCTTATCCGGCCAAGCCGAGAATCCGAGAACCACCTTTTGAGTTATGTTTTCGAGTTGATCCAAATATACCGAACACCCGACCCACTTACCAAACATCACCCCTCCTTACTTGCATCAGATTGGTATCAGAGCCTAGCATTACCATTCCACGCATCAACGCTATGGCTTACTCAAAACAAGAGTATTGGAGGATCGCATGTGACGTTTTGGCCGAACGTGCTCAAGCCATAAGAAAGGAACTTGCGGATCATGCCGTGATAAATAATGTTAAATTCAGGGTTGTGAAAAATATCCCAAGGCATGAAGATTTAGTACTCCAATATGTGTTGGAAGATCAACTTGAAACACATGAGGAGACTCAAAGGGTTTAACTCTTTTACACACGATGTAAAGTAAAAGATAGAGTGTGTAACATGATTATTGATGGAAGAAGTGGTGTTAACTTGGCCTCCGTGGAAATGGTGGACAAGTTAGAACTACCCACCCGCAAGCATCCTAACCCGTACACTCTCTAATGAGTGAACCAAGACGAAAAGCTAAGAATCATAAGACAAACTCTTGTTAGCATTCGGATTGGAACATATGAAGATAAGGTATGGTGTGACATCCTCCCTATGGATGCATGTCATATTTTATTGGGGCAACCATGGAAACTCGACACGAAGTCACAACATGATGAAATAATACTTATTCCTCTCGAAAATATGCTAAGAAAATCTGACTAGGGCCGATGTCACCTAGTGAGGTGAGAGACTTGATAATCCGACGTGCAAATAAGTAGAACTTGTGAATTTAAGTAGAACTCCACATTTAGTCTAACTACAATGACTATTTTTCGCACTTGCATCTTTTAAAATCCTTTCCAAGTTTTGAAAGTGGTATTGTTTATTTAAAATAATCAAGTATTTTTTTTAAAAAAGAGATGGTAAGAGAAAATGTTTTTATTCCTTTTTGCATGCTATAGTGCCCAAGGCTAAAGTCAGATTTTAATTTCCAAAATCCTCAACCCATACTCAAGTCCAAGACAGGTTTTATTATCCAAATGATAACCTTATTGGGCTTAGCCCATGTTCTAGCTTAAATAAAGTGTCCAATTTGGTCTAAGTTCAGATCTGATTTTCTAGCAACCCATTTTCTTTTGTCAAGTCACTCAGGCCCATTTGGATCCTTCAAATGAGTCCATTTTGGTTTCTCAATTCAAACACCAAATCATGTTTTTAAAGTTCAAAATCAGTTTTTACACTTAATCTAAAATCTATTTTTTGTTTCCTATTTTAAATCATCCAAACAGTTCTTTTATTATCTCAAAACAGTCCTTCCATTTCCATTTCCACATTAAATGTACAAACAATCTTTTTATTTTCTCAATAACAGTCCTTTTTATTTCAACTTCTCAGATTTAAACACGGTTTTGAAACTCATTTGGCGATCTAACTAAACGATCTACGTATCGTTTGTCTATCTAGATTCGTAACTGTAATAAAGTTTCAAATAATATATAAAATGCATTTTATTATAAATATATATATATATATATATATATACACATATGATATACAAGAATTGAAAAGGGCTGAGTTTAGGCTGGTGAGGGTACCTAAGCCCACCAGTTACTATTTTCACCCATAGTTGGGACTTTAATACGTGGATACAAGCTATTGGAATCGATCAATAATGTCTTTAGTTAGGCCTCAACCCAACTGGCTGAAGAAGGAAGTGACAAGTCCAAATGGGCTGTCTCGGCGTACCTCGACAGTGGAAGGAGGGAAAAATGAAAGCCCAGTTGGAAAGTATCTAAGACTTATCTCATTAATTAACATGAAATAAAACTAACACACAAAAGCAGTCCAAGTAAAATAGAAAAAGGCCCAAAATTAAACTATTAGACAGAATGTAGTCCAAGCAAAACAGTATCGCGAAGAAAAATAACCAAATGGGCTTAACCCAATAACATGACTTGGTGGAAGAGTCGGAAAAGAAACAATAAAATGGGTCAATCCCAATATTCAGTGTCAACACTTAGACCAATATCGACATATCAAAGTAGCCGGATCATAAGAGATATCAAAACCAAATGCTAGACATGTTTAGAGAAGGGCATAACATCCATATAAATCACCAATATGCAGAGTAGTCATATAGGGAAAAGACAAGTCATTTTATACATATTCTCATTGATTTCTAACACTTGGCAAGGTAATCCTAGACCCATCAGTCATGCTAATTCTGAGTAGAATTTAAGACAAGCATTTAACCACCCTAAAGGAACTACTTCCACTATTATAATCATGTTATTAGGTTCAAACAGAGACAGTACTCATGACTAATCTAGGCATGGTGCATATAGTTATCTTATTGAAAGAGCACATAGGATTTGAGCAAGAAAAAAACATGTCAGCATCCAAATCAGGTAGAGGCAGAGTCTTAATCTAATATGCAAACATTCAATAGAGCTCCCAGTGAATCTGTTATGCTAGTATGCTGAGAAATCATCATATCTTGCTTTTAAGAACATATAAGTATTAACATTTGGTCCTCCAAATATTCTATCCTTCAACTAACCTTACATATTGATCATAAAAGATAAAGTTACAAGTAGACAGATATAGCATGGCACATGGACAGATGCAAACTCACATATCCTAAGCTTCACATGAACAATATAGCACAAATTATGAGAGTATTCAACCAGGTAATGTTTGAGTTCAAGAAATCAAAACATGGCATTTTAGAACTGGGTGAGTATAACAACAACCAGAACAAACAACATGTAGAGGGAATTAGGTTATGCTAAAAAGCAAGGGTGGTATAAATATGTGATAGGGTGCATAATGGTCTTCCCCTAGTATCCAAGATGGATATGATCAACTAAGACTAAAAAATGTACCTAACTAAATGCTGGCAAAAGGATTTGTGCATAGCATAGTGTCATGACTCAACATACAATTTCTGAGCAAACATGAGCATTGGACATAGAATTACTTGGCATATTAAACATGCAAATACCAGACATGTACTCCAGCTTCTAGTTTCTGGCATAGATAGGTCATTCACACAGGCTTAGGTCATGATCATGCAATGACTAAAAGAGAAGTGTCACACCCCAACTTTGGGTGGGGGGTGGGGGTGGCCGGCACCTGGTGTCCTAAGACATGAGCGTACCGATCTTAATACATATGACATGTATACTACTAATTCATGGGCCAACAAGGCCTCTGATATATACCCAACTGAATAGGGGCAAACCACCTGCACTTAGAAAATGCCCAAACTATACATATATATAACAAGGTCGACATGTGCATAATAAATCTACAGAAGAGGCCGACAAGGCCACACACGCTATCACACATAACACATTGTCTACAAGCCTCTATAGAATGAAAGGATGACAGTTGGTCGAGACAGGGTCCCGATGTTCCCAACTATATACATATGCACATATGTCATACCTATCAGCTCACTACACAACTCTGAAAGTAAGGTGTGTGACAACCTCCAGCTGAGTCGAGTCCTACCATAAGGAAATCATCTACTGCTCTACTTGTACCTATGGGCATAAATGCAGTGTCCCCAAAAAGGAATATCAATATGAAAGATGTAATTAATATGTAAGGTTGAAACTGTAATTAGGTACAATATTGTAAATGAAACATGAACTGAAACTGTAAATGAATATACAATTGTAAGATAAAACTGTGAAATTACAACATGTACTCTGAGTTCCTCTAGGGACAGAATATGCATGATAAAGTATAATCGTGTATATAACACCATAGGCCTCTGTGGGAATTATGATCAATTTCATATTTGTGTAGTTGCGTATACAACACCATAGGCCTCTGTGGGCAATATAATCAGTGTCATATGTATATATGTTGCGTATATAACGCCATAAGCCTTTGGGGGTAATATAAATGCATAATAGATATATGTATGAAGACCAACTAAGGAACATATTCCACTTATCAATCTCTGCCGGAGTGACGTAAGGTAGTTATACCTCCAATTACCATTATGAGACTAACATCGATATGAAGACATGACTCCACAAAACTCTCTAATCATGGATGACTTTTTGGGAAACAATATTGACTTATCATGAATCAACACGAAGACTTCTAGTTACTAAGAGTGGAACCGTTATGGAGTAATGTTACATTCACGTCTCGTTTGTATAGATCATGCCAAAAAGAAAGGAAGTAAGCCTTACATACCTGATTCTTGTTGCTACATTCATTTCACAACTCCTCGCTCCCTTTACGAATGCTCATCTATACCATACAAGGAAGTAATATCAATATCGAATCTAAATTCCATAAAAACTCCGCTTAAGTATCTTATCGACTTCCGTATACACTTCGGGTTCTTAGACACCTTTACAATGGATGCTTATGTAATTTAATCCCACAGTTTAATCCAAATACAATTTCCATAAAACCTTAGTTAGGTGTTCTTCAACAACTCTTAAGCATAAGTAATTCTTTAACCTTCTCTTATACAGAAAACTTTATGTGAATTAGTCTCACAACCTATCAAACCTTATGTTCCTTAATCCGTAACATATACAATCAATACCATCATCCAATTCAACTCATAATTAGAGTAAAACAACCCAACAATCCATATTACGAAAGTTTCACAATTTTGCAATGTTTTAATCATGAATTTTTTTTAATAACTTCCTCCAAATCGAAAATTAAGAAAAATCATAAGTAGAGATGGGTAAATCATACCTTTACGTATCAAATCCTTCTAAAAACAGTAGGCAATTTTATTCCCAAGGGTTCTCCAACCCAACCTGATATGGAGAATACTATTACTATGTTAATTATGGGCTTTATCACGTTATCCTTGCGTAGTAGACTTTGATTTCAACTTGGGATGTTGGGTCTGTTAGAGAGTATCTTGAGAGAGTATTAGGGTTGGGCTTTGGGTAAAAATGGACTGAAATTCCAGAATTTCCAATTTAAACCCGTAACAGATTTGCACCGTTGTAGATTGATGGTACACTCGACGGACCGTCAAACTTCCGACGGTCCGTCAAACTTCTTGGAAGATTGACGACTCAGATTGGGTATTTGATGGTCCGTCATCTATCCCGTCAAGTTACCCAGTTTCTCATTTTTATCAAAACGTACTTCCTACGATCCGTTTAACTCTTAAACATTTTGGTACCTCCATAAACAAGCTATAAACCTTCATTATTATTTCATAAGGTCATACCTCTTCCCGGGACTTGTGTCCATTAACGTCACGGCGGAACATGAAACTATGGGGTGTAATAAGAAGACTCATGTAAACTCAAATTTCAGGAGACTAAGGCCAGAGCAGTCTAGAGGTATTGCTTCTAACATATAGTCTAAGATAAACATCATGGATCAAGCAAGGAAAATCAAAACTAGACATGTCACAAGAACAAACAAGGTGCTAACATTTATGGCATAGCCTTATATGTCATTTGACGTTCTAAGAATTAACATATCATGTAGGCTAAAATGAAGAGCATGTCAACATAGTATGTATGAGCTCTAAATTAAGATAGGTTGAAGATGAGTCCAAGCAGTTTTACATGGTCAAATATAAACATGTTAAGGCATGAACAACATAGAAATGCCATTTTTCATCCACACTTACTATAGGCTAAACAATTATGGGATAATACAAGCTATAGCATAGATCAAATATACACCAAGGTATGGGATACTTCCTATCAAACTGAACATGACATTTATAGACACAAGACAAACATATCATTCATAATTAGACAACAATAAAGAGTGAGCAGTTTTGGATTTGAATTGGTTCATTTTTACCCTTAAGAGTAGCATGTAATACTTAAAATGATTCAACATAATCCTCTAACAAACATACTAACCACCACATGGATTCAAACAACCTATACATATGTAATCTGGAACTGACCTCAGACCAATGTTTCAGTAAAAACAGGCAGACCTCATATTCATATGACAATCATTCTAAATTCAATTTGCTCAACCAAACAAGTTCCAGTTTATCATTTTTTGACATTATACTATCCTAACACATTCTAATCATATATGACTAAAGCCAGTCCCAAACTAAACATATCGAGCACCTTTAATGTATTAAGAAATCGCAGATGTCATGAAATAAACCTTAACTAGCATATCCTTAACCCAAGAAGCTCAAACAATCATATGGGACCATCACATTACTTCACCTTAATCAAGACATGTTACTCATAGTCACATAACTCTCATATAATCACAACAGGCTTCAAATCAACAATGTTAGACTTTGTATCCATCTAGAGATCTATACAAGACCAACACAAGCTCCATATTCTTATAGTTCTGAACATTTTGTTAGATAGCATACTGACCATATCATTTCTGGTTCATAATACATAACCACTACCACAAGTCATTTTAAGCTATCACACATCATCACACAAGCTTTAAACTAATAACATGAGTATTAGACTAACTAACACAGCCTACTCATGATTAGAACAAGCTAAATTTTAACAGTTTAAGCTTCATTTTGCTATACATTCAAGTTAAATATCATTTAACAAGTCTTAAATAGTCTAAGATATCACATAACAACAGAAAACATATATAACACATATAACACATATTCATCTATGAATAGATGAAATTAAGTATAAAAAAATAAAGGATTAGGAATTACCTTGTGTGGAGACAGTTGAAAGATCGAAGGGGAGCTCATCTTCACTCCAGGGACGTCGAGCTCGCAAATCACACAAAAAGAAGAGGGTTTAGTTTATAAAAGATTAATTAGGCTAGGTCTGGGTTTCACCAAAGGAATGGATCCCAATTTAAGCACAAATCAATCGAATATAACTTGATATTGGCTCTTAATAATGCAACAGCCAAGAATCAAATTTCTGACCCTTAAAGTTGAAGAAACGGGTCTATATTTATAGACAAACACGTGAACAAGTTCATGTGCAGAGAGTTGACTCTTGTTGACACATATTTTTGACTGGCTGCCCAAGAACAAGTTCCACGTTTGCTCTGCATGTATCTAGATCTGGTCTTCTGCTTTCCACCTCCGGTAGATTTAACTTATTTTCATATACTGAGACTTGCGTGTTGATTATTACTTTTTATATTTTTCATACTTGCGCGATTTTGTTTGTTATACCTTTCTGGGTAATTTCTTTTGAGTAGGCACCTCCTCCGACACTGTTTGGATATGCTTGATTTTTGTGGTTTGAGCGGATGCCACTTCCGACACTGTCTGGCTCTGTTGACTTGTTGGGGAGTGTTTGTTTGAGCGGATGTCATGTACGACACCGTCTGGCTCTGTTGACTCCCTGAACTTGCCGGTGTGATGTTGTTGATCATATGATATAGTCTGATTCTTTGGGAATGAAGACTACGACTTTTGACCAGGAATCATTCGGACTTTGGGGTGAAGACTACAGCCTTTCAGCCAAAATTATATCATCTGACACTTGGAGTGAAGACTGCAACCTTTCAGATGGAATTACCTCACTCAGACTTTTGAATGAATACTGAAACCTTTTGGTCGGAATTACATTATTTTGACACTTGGAGTGGAGACTGCAACCTTTCAGCCAAAATTACATCACTCGAACTTTTGAATGACGATTGCAACCTTTTGGCTGGAATTACATCATTCTAACACTTGGAGTGGCGACTGCAACCTTTTACCTTTTGGTCGGAATTACATCACTCAACCTTTTGAATGACGACTGCAACCTTTCGATCGGAATTACATCATTTAGACTTTTGAATGAAGACTGCAACCTTTCGGCTGGAATTACATCATTATGATGCTTGGAGTGACGACTACAACCTTTCAACCGGAATTACATCACTCGAACATTTGAATGACGACTGCAACCTTTCAGCCAAAATTATATCATTCCGACGCTTGGAGTGATGACTGCAACATTTCTATATGAATTACATCACTCGAACTTTTGAATCAAGACTGCAACCTTTCGGCCAAAATTACATCATTCAGACCTTTGTCTCTCAGGGTCAGGTTGTACCTTTTTACCTTATTCCTCTTGCGGCATTTCTTCTTTATTTGTGGCTCTCAGGTCCGGTGTTGTATCTCTGGTTTGTCGGCATCTCTCAAGGTCTGTCAGTTTGTATGAATGGCCCTCTCGACAGCGTTTGTATGAATGACCCTCTTAGCATTGTTTATCATCTCCTTAGCATGTTTAAACTACAAAATCTGAGAAACATCATTAATAGATAATGTAGTATAAACGTCACCTAGGATGGATGGACAAGTATGTCCCTTTTTAAGGTGGACAAACTGTTATACGTCTCTTTCTAAGGTGAACTAGGAAATATGTCAAGAATAAATATTCCACTTGCGGGTAAACAAATAGCAAATTCCACTTTTAGGATAAAAATAAATTGAGATACTGAGAACTATGTGTTTGACATGGTTTATGACCCTCAAGTTATCCCAGCTTGTGGTCAAGGAAGGTCATCGACGACTTGATATTGACATTTTGTCCAGCATGTCGAGCGTCTCTTCAGTTTGATCGATAGACACGATGCTTGACATCATTATCTGTAAAGTCTTTATTCAGATGTTAATAAGGCATGCACAAAAAAAGTTGGATATGGAACTGTTCGATGCAACTATCTTCGTCTGGTTGATTCCTTTGATAGCATCATGTTGATTTGGTGGCAGCATCATTCTGAGCTTGAATTGGAATTTTTGAGACGCTCTAAAAAATTATGCCCAACTGAAGTTGTGCTGGCGACCTCTCGTGCCGAGTTTGAATTGGAAATTTTGAGATGCTCTCAAAAGTTCTGCCCCAATTGAAGTTGTGTCAGCGACGTCTCATGCCGAATCTGAATTGGAATTTTTGAGACCCTCTCAAAAGTTCTTACCCCAGTTACAATTGTGTCGGTGACCTTTCATACAGAGTCTGAGTTGGAATTTTTGAGACCCTCTCAAAAATTCTGCCCAGTTTGAGTTGTGTCGACGAACTCTCGTGCCGAGTCTGAATTGGAATTTTTGCGACCCTCTCAAAAATTCTGCCCCAATTGGAGTTGTGTCAGTGACCTCTCGTGTCGAGTCTTGTGAAGAAATTTTTAAGATCTTCTAAAAAATACTGCCCTAGTTTCTACCTAGGGGATATTTGAGATTTTTTGTTTAGTGCGACTGA
The DNA here is from genome assembly GCA_029783415.1 of Anisodus acutangulus. Taxonomy (NCBI): domain Eukaryota; kingdom Viridiplantae; phylum Streptophyta; class Magnoliopsida; order Solanales; family Solanaceae; genus Anisodus; species Anisodus acutangulus. The sequence goes on from CM056494.1 coordinate 28,027,386, forward strand.
GCTCGAAGAGCGCCTACGTATCCCATCTCAGGAATCAGGTCGAACATACATCGGGTCATTAGTCGTTTACATTACAAAATAATCGTTAGTAAAAAATGCACTATAAACATAATCGGTAGCGACGTCATCTCAAATCTTCAAGACACGTGTCTTGTCCCAGGACAATCCACTTTAGAAATAGGCAGTGTTCCACTTTGACGTGGTCAGCCTAATGTATGTCACATTTAGAGGTTGGACGGCCCGATTTGTCACAATTTTAGGATGGACATCCCGGTTAGAGATAAAGGTAAGATTCACAATTTTAGGGTGGATGACTCGGTTAAAAATAAAGTTAAGTATCACAATTTTAGGATGGACGACTAGGTTTGAAAAATAAAGGTAAATGTCATAATTTTAGGGTGGACGACCCGATTGAAAAAATAAAGGTAAATGTCACAATTTTAGGGTGGATGACCCGGTTTGAAAAAATAAAGGTAAATATCACAGTTTTAGAGTGGATGACCCTGTTTGTCACAATTTTAGGGTGGACGACCCTGTTTGAAATAAAGATAAGTTCATTTTCTATTTTACCACTCCTATGTGGTTATGTCATCATAACCTTTCGGTTTGATCTTATGGATGACCTTTGTTGACACCTAATTTTTACCCTCCAATAATTTTATTTAATTATTCAGAGTTTTCGAGTCATAAACAGAGTGAAATATACTTTTAATGAAGCGAATATTATTTTATAAAATTATTGCGGGAGTATTTTGACATTTGACAAAATATCACTTTGTATATATATTGTGTATCATGTCCTAATTTTACACAGTTTTGATCATTAATCATAATTTTGGAATTCTAAAACAATAATTATAAATGTAATTATTTAAAAGAATTCTCAACTATTAAAGGATTAATGTTCCTCTCCGTCAAATTTTAAAAATTATTAATTAAATACGATAAGGGAATTACACCTCTATTTTAAGTCTTATTTTTAAATTAAATGATGTTTTGCTTGAGTTTAATTTCTTTAATTCTAATTAGTATCAAATTTGGGCTTACAATGAAGCTTTTATTTTAATTAGGTTATTTACGAAACTATTTGGCCATTTTCTAATTAATTTGCTCTTAAAAGAAAATTGGGCCTCATCCCATTTTTAAATTGGCTGAGCCCAGGCCAAAAGAGGCCCAGGCCCAATCCAAGTCACGCCTTGACATCCAAAAGGTTTCGTTACCTTTCAACGATTTGAAGGCTTGCAACCCTAGCCATTTTGTTGTTGCTTTCCTCGATTACCAGAAATGGCAATGGGTCAAGTTTGTACATGTTTTCTCTGTGTGTCTGTTTGGATGAAAGAGTAAAGGGCATTAAATGCCCTGCTCCCTATAACCTCCACGCCTTGGTACCGTCGTACCACCCCCAAACCCTACCCCTCTTACTGCTACCATTAAATGCTTCTTGCCCATTTTTACGATTTGAATTCTTCCTTCTCATTTTTTGATAACGATTTGCAGGGATCTTCCCTCCATTTTTGGTTCTCCCACATTGATTGAAAGTGCTCTGTTAGGGTTTCTACTTACCCTATAAATACAGACCCTTTGTCAACAATTTCATGGTCCAAAACTCGATTTAGGCATTCACATTGATTGAAAGAAATTATTGAGTTTAAATATGATTTAATTTAGGCATAATTGGGATCCAAGCCCTTTGGTGGAACCCTAATTTGTTTAAATTAGATCGCAACTACTAGAACTGTTTTTATTTCGTGTGTTTTGCGAGTCGGATATTGTTAGAGTTGAAGTCAAGCTCAATCTCGGTCTTTAGGCTGCCTCCACACAAGTTAAACACACCTCCTTTTTTATTTTTCTATTTTAAATTTAAGGATATAGTTCGTATTGTGTGTTTGTGTGTTAATTAAGTAGGATTAGCTAGATTATAACTGTTAATTCCATTTTCAGCTATTAAACATGTGATTAGTTCAAATTCGTTGTTGCTTAATGTCTTTAGGTAAATGTTAGCATGTTAAGACCATGGTTGCCCTGTTAAGCTATTTGTAAAACATGTTTTAGTTTGTTGTTTGAGCTTGTTGGATTAGTCACTAAAAATGCTTACTGGATTATGACTTTGAGCTTGTTAATATAGTTACCAATCATGTTCGTGTTAGTTTAGGCCTCATTTATGCCTAGCTGACTCACTGTCAAGCATATCTAATTAGATTTGTTGGTTGCTTGTGGTTATTAGATCAATATTAAACATGTTTAGTTGCTGGTAGTATCCATGGTTGCTATTGATTAACATGTTTAGGCTACTGTTGGCACTGCTTGTGATGATATAAATCTGTTTAGGCCTAACTAGTTGTTGTTTGTGCTTATCAGATAATATTTAGCATGTTTAAGTTAGATTATATGTTGTTAAGTCATGGATTAGATGTTGAATTGAACTAAGGTCACTGTTAGTATTCATTTTTGTTGTTTGAGTTCACTAGGGTAACATCCTGCCTGTTTTGATTAAATTATATGCTGTTAATGTTCATTGCTATGACTGTTTATACTCATTAGACTGATACCCAACATGCTAGTTACTGTTAGTCTGATAGGATAGCTATTTAGGTGTTAAGTGTCTATCATGTTAGATTGAGGTAGTTTTAAACATATCTGAAACCATGTGCTTAGGATCAGTTAGTTTCATCATATGTTCTCAATAATCTTAACATGCTTGACTTCAAAAATTGATCTTGGTTTTGTATAACTTGTTGATGCCAATCTTATCACCTAGGTTTAATATGGGATCTTTGCTGACTTTTATGCTTGTCTAGTAACTTAGATTAGCTTTAAGTCCCATGATTGAGTATCTCTTGTTCTTTGTATGGGGATCTGCACACCCTAGTATGTCTGCTGAAGTCTGAGTCTGCCATGAGTCTACCCGTTTGCATCAAATTAACCCCTAAAGTCTGCTATTCTAATTCATGTTACCATAGGAATATGCATGATAGATGTTGCCTCCTTGCCTTTTAAGATAGGCACACTGATCTTGAGTTGTAGGAAATTACATGCTTGCTCACCTGTTTTATTTATGTTGGCTCATGAAGGACGTCAAAATATTGGATAGCCTGTTATGCTATATGTGTGCCCTGTTTGGATATATATTGAGTGTTAGTTAAGGATGAATATGTGATATACACCTGGGTATACAAGTTGTATATTAAATATACCTAGTATATAAAGGTATACAGGTTGTATATCAGTTTGTATATCATTCATAAATATCATGCCATGCGTGTTAGTTGGGCCTAGCCCATTTCTGATACTTCTACTTTTCTTCTCCACTACTGTACATTGGGATTGGCCCAACTGTTTGCTTCTTCTTTTCCTGTTTTGCTATTGATGACTTTAGGCCCATGGATTATCTTGCTTATTCTTCCTAATTTTAGGCTGTTAGCTTAATTAATCTTTAATGGCATTAGATAATTTTGGGTACTTCTAACTTGCACCCTTGTTTTCTCCTTGTGTGTTTTCATGTTGCATTGCCGCGAGTGGACCCGTCTCTTCTATTAAGCCGAGATCGAGTTAGATTGCCTTTCACGTTTAACCGATTGGGCTAATGGCCAATGATACTCATTTTTGGCTGAGGGATTGAGCAAGGGAAGCTAATATTTGCAAGAAACCCAACTATGGGTAAAAATAGCCAACTAGTGGGCTTTGGTAGGCCCATCATCCTGGACTCTTCTCCATTTTAATTTTTATTTTTGTGTATATATATATGTATTGTTGTAAATAAAATACTTTTAATAGTGGAACTTTTACTTATGGTTTGAATCTAGGATAGGTAAATGATACGTGGATCGTTTAGTTAGATCGCTAAATGATTTTCAAAACTATGTTTAAATCTGGAAAACTGAGACAGCGTACTGATTTGAGATAAAAGGAATTGTTTTGGACATTTAAAACTGGAAATGAGAAAAACAGATTTTTTACCAAAGTGAAACTAATTTTAGTATCTTAAAACATGACTTGGGCCTTATTTTGAGAAACTGAATTGGACTGATATATGAAGGACCCAGAACTGGGCCTGAGTGATACTTATGTGATAAATGGGCCTGTTGAAAACCAGACGTGAATTTTGACTGAAAAATGAACAATTTTGCTTAATTTAGAAAACAGGCTAAGCCCAACAGGCTTGAGTTCAGTTAAAGGTTTTGGGCAAGTTAGAATATGGATTTGACCTTGGAAGATATAGCATGCAAAGAGGAACCAAAAACCATTTTGTATTATTTCTCTTTTAAAACCAAAACTTGCTATTTCAATAGAACTATACCGTTTTTGAAACTTAGAAAGGATTTTTGAAACAACAGATGCAAGTGAAAATAGTCAATGTAGTTGGATTAAATGTAGAGTTCTACTCTAATTCACATCTGAGTGTTCTTAGTCCGAAAACGAAATTGACTAAACCATCTCGTGCGTGCTATTTTTGGCGGAAGTTTTCAACTCTTTGTTTTAAAATAAAACATTAAGTTTTGAATGAATGAAATGACAAGTTACTTCGCGGAATTTAAATACTAAAATAATTTAAATCATTTAAAAGCATGCTATAGAACCCGTAGGTCAATCATATTCTACGAATTTTTAATACCGAGGTGCTAACACCTTTCTCGGGGATCACCAGAACCCTTACCTCAACGCTGATTTAGATAGGATTTTTCAAAGGAATTTGAATAAACCCTTTCACACTGGTTTTCTTAATTTACCTATAAATTAGGTGGCGACTCTAAAACACATTATCTAATTAAGAGCACCATCCAAATTCTTAGTAGTTCTCTTTATGCGCTCACCCATATAAAAAAGTGAACTGTTACAACCCTCTAGGCATTCTTCGTATCCTTCTCAGCTCATTTGTGTGGTCCTCTTGACTTTGTAGAACGACCATCTCGGTGTTCTTTGTAGAATGACTATCTCGGTGTTTACATATGGCCCTCTCGACATCTTGTATGAGTGCTTTGCTGAGTAGATTCCTCACATGTTATTGAATACTGCAACTTTTTTGACTAAATTTATATCACTTTGACTTTGGGAACGAAGATTGTGGTCCTCCCGTCCAGATTTATATTGTTCTAACTTTGGAGTGAATACTACAGTCTTTCGACGAGAATTACATCACTCTGACTTGAAGACGAAGACTGCGGCCCCTTAAACCGATTTCACATCATCTGACTCTTTACGTAGCTCTCATGGCTGGAATGCTTCTTCTTCATCTTTTGTGTAGGCCCCCTCTCAGTCCAATCGTTGTTTCTTTCGTCTCTTCATCGGCTGTGACCTCTTGGTTAGATGGCCATTTTTATCTTTATGTTGGTTGCGACTCTCAGTCGAATTGTGCTTTTTTCGCATCTTTATCGGTTGTGACTCTCTTGGTGAAATGTTCACTTTTATCCTTCTGTTAGGTGCGACCCTCTCAGTCGAATTGTGCTTCTTTCGCATCTTCATTGGTTGTGACACTCTTGGTTAGATGGTCATTTCGTCCTTTTGTTGGATGCGACTCTCTCAATTTGATTGCCATTTTATTCATTTATCGGTCCTCCTGGTTTGGCGCTTTATCCGTTTTGTAGCCCTTTTGGTTCGATTATGCCGTCTTTGTGGCTCTTTACTTATTTTGTAGCCCTTTTGGCTCAATTGTACTACCTTTTGGCGCTCTGTCTATTTTATAACCTTTTTTACCCGATTGTGCCGCCCTTTTGGCGCTTTGTCCATTTTGTGGCCCTTTTGGCTCGATTGCGCTACCTTTTGGCGCTATGTTCATATATAGCCCTTTCGGCTCGATTGTGCCGCCCTTGTGGCGCTTTGTCCTTTTTATAACCTTTTTTTCTTAATTGTGCCGCCCTTATGATGCTCTGTTAATATATAGCCCTCTCGGCTCAATTGTGTCACCCTTTGGCGCTTTGTTCATATATAACCCTCTTGGCTCGATTGTGCTGCCCTTGTGGTGCTTAGTTTATTTTATAGACCTTTTTGGCTCTATGGCAGTTTGTTCGTTTATATGGCCCTTCTGGCTAGGTTGGCTCGTTTCCTTTGAATGTTAAAGGAGGTCATTACTCTAATGCTTTTTGATCTTATGGCGATCACCCTGATGCTTCTCCCGAAATCCACTATGATATTCGTGCTAACCTATACTTAAAGAAAATGATTAGTAGCTATGTGGTCGCTTTGCCAACGACTTTAGTCAAAATAATCTTAAAAAGTGCTTTTTAGAAATATTAATGACATATACGAAACGACTGAGCATCGTTCCCTCGTTGTAGAGGTGGGTCATGCTTTCCACCAGTTCTAGCAATCTTCGATCGTATTTTGTAGTCTGATGTAGATTTCCTATTTCTGTGGGAGAGCTTGGTATTCCTCTTCAGCAAGTTGTCCCAATTTCAGATCAATGGGAGTCAAAAATGGAAAAATTCATTTATATAATTATAACTATATTAAAAATTAATTTAATTTAACAAAAAATAAATTATAACGTTACACTTGAAATAATATTACACTTCTATAATATGGGTTAACCCATAACCAACTCACATATTTATCACCCAATTCATATTTACCCACATAAAATATGGATAGGTTGAAACCCAACCCATTTTTGTTCAAACCATTTTCAATCAAACCCATCCATTTACCACCCCTAAACACAACCCTCTGAAAATATCTTCGCCACTGATTTCCAAAGTCACAAACCTTTTATAATCTCTCTTTCCAATTAACCTAACAATTGCCATGACACAAAAACAAAGTAAGTTTATTCATCATGGCAAAAAACATTAATCCCATTAGAAACTCTTGTCCTCTTTTAATCACCGTTCTAATAATTTTCCTTTCTTCACCCCAACTTTCAAATGATGAACAACAAACTAGTTTCCTAAACAAGATGTTCCCCACAATTGAGGTGACATTAGCCAACGACAACAGTTTCTCAATTTATTATATGAGCAGAGATTTCGACACAATTAACTGTTGGGATACAATTGTTGCAGGGAACATGAAGTAAGTAACAATTACAATAGTAAAAAGGATAAACTAAATATTACAATAAACTGGAAATCAAGAACTGAACAAACTGCTTGTGTGATTTGCTGAGTCGAGTGATGAGACTCTTTCTTTATGACAAGATTTCCCAGTATATCTCCTTTTACGGTGTTGGGCAATAGTCTCCCAAGATACACCATCAACTTAACAAATGAGCAAAGAAAACTCAAGTGTTACTCTTGAAGATCTTTGAGTATAGTAATTTTGCTAGAGAGGAAGAAGATGAATTCAGAAAATCTGGAGTATTTTCTAAGTGTTGAGTGTAGTATTCTTCAATTGAGCCAAATGCCTCAATTTATAGTGTAAGGAGAAGACCTCCCAACTAGCCAACTAATGACCTTCAATAGCCATGTAATGACATTTGATTGATGGGTTACATTCAACCAAATAATGGCTGAATTCATGTGTCAAGTAATGGAGAATCAATGCTCCAAAACCAGCCCAAAGGTCAGATCTTTCCAACTTTCCGTCGCAGCATTCTGCCTCCGAGGCGTCGCGACTCTGTGAATTAGCGTCGCGGCGTTACCTGGGAGGCGCTTCGGCGCCGCGACCCTTCACGGCTCCGCGACGATTTCAGACTCGTTTTATCTTACACTTTTTTCTTCGTTTACCAACGTGGAACACTTTGTCATTTGGCCAATAACCGTCCATAATTCTATGTCTCGAACGTATTACAACGTGCCAATATCTCTTTCACTAATGAAATTTGCGATACTTGGCACTACGTGTGTACGTGTGTGGAAATGATGTTTCCGACGTGCGAGCCCCAATTGTTCGAGTCATAAATTAATGGGATATACTTAATTCCACATTTAGTAAATTTCCAACAATCCCCTCTTGAAAGAGATTTTGGCGCACATACTTGGTGCCTTTTTCCAGCAATATTTTAGCGGACCAATGTTGCATCTGGATAGATAGCATACACTTTGAACCTTCTATAGTTGAATACCATCGGACTTACTTACTGTGCTATGAATGTGATGTCTTGAACCGTCAGTGTTTAGTGTAAGCCAAGTTAACGGTACCAACACAACAACTTCCTCTACTCAGTTCTTCGTAATGTTTTGTCCGTTGTGGCCATGGACACTTCTTGGATTCTTAAGTGCGTTCAATTGAGGCGGCATATCCTCGCACTTAAATAGGTGGTCTCCTACAAGGTATCATGCTATACCCTACTTTACAAGTGTTAGAAACCATTAAAAGTTTCTCCAAACCTATCCTCAACCGGTAAGGATCATTAAAGGTTTTGGAAACTTAACCTTCACCCACACTGCAGATTGCACTTGTAGTCTATCGCGGGAACGACTTTGGATTTGGTGTTTCTTTACAGAAATCACTATCCGAAGTGCTCATGCTTCCACTGAAGTGATCAACTGAACCTTTACAACTTAGTTTTTCCATTGAACCTAATTTCTAGGATCTCCAGTCGGTAAGGTTGGGTTACCACCGTATTGGTCCTTATACCTTGGGGTTTAAGCCCATTCCCCTAGACAGACAGAACATTTGATCAATGGGTAAGCCCTTTGTCAGTGGGTCAGCTATGTTATCCTTTGATTTTATGTAATCAATGGATATTATACCCGTGGTGATCAGCTGCCTAATGGTCTTATGTCTCCGTCGAATATGACGAGACTTGTCGTTGTACATAGAATAAAGTGCCCTTCCTAGAGCCGACTGGCTATCGCAGTGGATCATTACAAAAGGTACGGGTTTGTTCCAACAAGGAACATCCTCTAAGAAGTCGTGAAGCCACTCAGCTTCTTCTCCTGCTTTGTCTAAAGTGATAAACTCTGATTCCATCATGGATCAGGCGATGCAAGTTTGCTTAGAGGATTTCCAAGACACAGCCCGACCACCAATTGTAAATACATACCCACTGGTGGACTTGGCGTTCTTTATGTCAGATATCCAGTCTGCATCACTGTACCCCTCTAGTACAACTGTATATCTCAAATAATGCAACCCGTAAGTTAGCGTGTATTTCAGGTATTGTAGTACCCGATTCAACGCTTTTTAGTGATCATTACTCGGATTACGGATAATCCTAGCCAACTTATTGACTGCATAAGCAATATCAGGTCGGCTGTAGTTTGTTATGTACATCAAACTACCAATCACCTGTGCATATTGCTCCTGGCATATGGGTGCACCACGATTTTTATCAAGCTTTTGATTTCTATCCATTGGTGACTTTATAGGCGAACTGTCAAACATCTCAAACTTTCTCAAAACATCCTCGATGTAGTGAGATTGAGATAAGATCAGTCCGTTAGACGTCTTAGAGATTTTTATCCCTAAGATGACATCTGCGATACCCATATCCTTCATGTCGAAGCATTATTTCAACATGTTCTTAGTCTCTAGAATTATGCTAGGACTGCTCCATGTGATCAACATGTCATCTACAAACATGCATATCATAACGAATGAGTCAGAGTTACCTTTCATATAGACACATTTGTCACACTCATTAATGGCGAAACCCTTCGATAGTAGAGTACTATCAATTTTTTTGTGCCATTGCTTCGGGGCCTGTTTCAGCCCGTACAGAGATTTGACAAGTCGACAGACTTTCTTCTCTTGCCCTGGAACTACATACCCCTCGGGTTATTACATATAGATTTCGTATTCCAAATCACCATTTAGGAAGGCTATCTTGACATCCATTTGATGTATCTCAAGGTCACGGAATGCTGCGATCGCAATGAGTACTCGTATGGACGTCATCCTAGGCATCAACGAGTACGTGTCAAAGTAGTCAAGGCCTTCTTTTTGCCGATAGCCCTTGACTACCAACCTGATATTGTACTTATCTATAGACCCATCTGCTTTATACTTCCGTTTGAGTATCCACTTACAACCCAACAGTTTATTTCTCGGAGGAAGATCAACCAACTTCCAAGTATGGTTATGCAGAATGGAGCCTATTTCACTCTCAATAGCTTCTTTCCAGAGCTGTGCCTCTGGAGTTGACAATGCTTCAGCAATTGTCCTTGGTTCATCATCAACCATATAAGCTACAAAGTCAGGACCGAAGGATTTATCCTTCATGGCCCTTTTAATTCACCTTAGTTCCATCTCTGAAATCTCCAAGTTCTGAGAATCTGGAACACTAGATTCCAGATATTCAGCCACTTCGATACCACTAGATCTGAACCATCTAGATCCGGGCCGTCAACGACTCCCGGTTCCTGAGAGTTTTGTTCATAACTTCGTTTGCGAGAGGTTATGTCTTTTTCCTTTCTCGGAAAGGCATCTTCAAAGAATTGTGCATTTCTTGATTTCATGATTGTACCCCCGTGGATATCGGGAATATCTGACTTATGCACTAAGAAGCGATAAGTACTACTGTTATTTGCATATCCGATGAATATGAAATCTACAGTCTTAGGCCCAATCTTGACCTGCTTTGGATTAGGTACTTCGACCTTTGCCAAACAATCCCACATCTTTAAATATTTATAGGTGGGTTTCTTTCCTTTCCATGATTCATATGGAGTTTTGTCCTTACCCTTATGTGGGACTCTGTTAAGAATTGTATTAGCGGTAAGGACAGCTTCTCCCCACATATTTTGGGGAAGACCGGAATTGATGAGCAAGACATTTTTCATTTCCTTCAATGTGCGGTTCTTACGTTCCGTCACACCGTTCGATTGAGGTGAGTATGAAGCCGTCGTTTGATGAACAATGTCCGATTGGGCACAATATTCCTCAAATGGTGCTACATATTCTCCCCCTCTATCTCTACGAATGGATTTAATCCGCTTGCTTAGTTGGTTCTCAACTTCTGCTTTGTAACGTCGGAATGCTTCAAAGGCTTCATCCTTACTTTGCAACAAGTAAAGGTAACAATACTTTATGCTATCATCAATGAATGTCACAAAGTACTTGTTCCCCCCTCTAGTTTGTGCAAACTTCAAATCACATATATCTGTGTGAATAAGTTCTAGAGGAGCGGTATTCCTTTCGACAGATCGAAAAGGAAGCTTTGTGAGTTTTGCTTCTATGCACACCTCACACTTATGTTGAGAGTTTACGTCGATAGACGGCAACAACTCCAACTTTACCAACCTTTGGATGGATTTGTAGTTGACATGTCCTAATCTATGATGCCATAAATTAGAGGACTCAAGCAAATAAGAAGAAGCCTCAATATTATTGCTTGTACGTAATACAAACATGGCGTTAACTTTGAGGAGGCCTTCACAGACGAATCCTCTTTCCACAAATGTTCCATTTTTAGTGACTATAAATTTATTGGACTCAAATACTAGCATAAAACCAGCATTAACCAATAAATGACCTGAAGTTAAATTTCTTCTAATCTTAGGAACATGCATCACTTCCTTCTGAGTGAGCTCCTTTCCAGAAGTCATCTTTAGGACTACCTTTCCTACCCCCAGCACGTTAGAGGAAGTGTTGTTGCCCATGAACAACTTCTTATTTGTAACTGGTGTATAAGTGGAAAAGGCATCTCTATTGGAACAGATATGTCTTGTAGTACCTGTGTCCATCCACCATTGCATGGGATTCTCAACAAGGTTTGCTTCTAGCACCACCGCTAATAACTCCTCAATCATGTCATCCAGAAACTGGTCTTTGACGACGTTAACCTGTGTCTTGCCCTTAGCCTTGGCCTTCTCTTGTTGCTCAGTCTTGAGCTTGCGACAATCCTTGATCATGTGACCAGGTTTCCCACAATGGTGACAGTTTCCTTTGAACTTCTCCACTGCTTGGGTCTTGCCGTCTTTCTGGAACTTGCACTTCTTGCTTGGGTTCCCTTTGGCCTCAGCCAGGTTTGCCTTTGCCTCAGCAGGTTGTTTATCCCTAGGCAATGCCTTCTTATTATCTTCCTGAATTTGGAGTTTGATATTAAGTTCTTCAAAGATCATCTCTTTTGTCTTGAGTTTTAAGTAACTCATAAACTCATTCCATGAAGGAGGTAACTTTTCAATCAGTGATGCAACCAAAAACTGTTCATTTGGTTTCATACCTTCCAAATCCATGTGATGTAGAATCATTTAGAATTCTTGGACTTGGGACATCACTGTTTTACTATCCACCATTTGAATATTCAGAAATTTCCCAACGATGAATTTCTTAGTACATGCATCTTGTGCATTGTACTTCTTTTGCAGCTTCTCCCACAACTCTTTGGCAGTGCCTACGGTGCAATACACTATGTAGAGAGGGTCTGACAAGTAGTTCATATGTAATTCTTACACATGAAATCACTATGACTACTTGCATCAAGAACCATCTTCATGCCGTTAATGACATGTATACCTAGGCCCCCTTCAGCCATTTCAGATTATTTGTATTGTACCTATTATCATCAACCAAGGAGAAAATATAGAATGTAGGCGAATGGTCCATTTCATCTCCAGCTTGTAGAGGATCTTCTGTTAGGAAACGAGCCATTCCCATAACAGTCAGACAGAATAACATCTTCTGTTGCCATCTCTTGAAGTTGGAGCCCATGAAATTTTTAGGGCATTCATGGTGGAATCCAGTGGGTGGAGGAACGACAACGTTCCATTGAGCAGCAGTAAAGGCATTGGATGAGACTTGAGCAACCGAAAAGGCATTAGGTGTGCCTTGAGCAGTGGGGAAGGTAGATGGATTGTCTTGAGTAGCAACAACAGTAGAATTAGAAGCAGTTTGTTCTCTTCCAGTCATCTTTCTAGGTACTTACAACAAAATCTTGTCTTAAACTTGTTGGGATACAATTGTTGTAGGGAACGGGAAGTAAGTAACAATTATAATAGTAAGAAAGGATAAACTAAATATTACAATAAACTGGAAATCAAGAACTGAACAAACTGCTTGTATGATTTGCTGAGTCGAGTGATGACACTCTGTCTTTAAGATAAGATTGCCCCGTATATCTCATTTTACGGTGTTGGACAATAGTCTCCCAAGATACAACAATAACTTAACAAATGAGCAAAGGAAACTCAAGTGTTACTCTTGAAGATCTTTGAGTATAGTAACTTTGTTAGAGAGGAAGAAGATGAATTTAGAAAATCTGGAGTATTTTCTAAGTGTTGAGTGTAGTATTCTTCAATTGAGCCAAAGACCTCAATTTATAGTGTAAGGAGAAGACCCCTCAACTAGCCAACTAATGGCCTTCAATATCCATGTAATGATATTTGATTGAGGGGTTACATTAAGCCAAATAATGGCTGAATTCATGTGCCAAGTAATGGAGAATCAATGCTCCAAAACCAGCCCAAAGGTCAGATCTTTCAAACTTCCCATCGCAGCATTCCGCCTTCGAGGCGCCGTGGCTATGTGAATTAGCGCCGCAGCTCTGTGAATTAGCGCCCCAGCTCCAGTGACTGGCCAACCAATTAGCGCCGCGGCCCTTCACGGCTCCGCGGCGATTTCTGACTCGTTTCATCTTACACTTCTTCATTCATTTACCAACGTGGAATACTTTGTCATTTGGCTAATAACCGTCCATAATTCTATGTCTCAAACGTATTACATACGTACCAATATCTCTTTCACTAATGAAATTTGCGATACTTGGCACTACGTGTGCACGTGTGCATAAACGACGTTTCCGATGTGCGGGCCCCAATTGTTCGAGTCATAAATTAATGGGATATACTTAATTCCACATTTAGTAAATTTCCAACATTAACACCTTAACAAAGCTTCCTCCATGTGATAATTACAAATTTAACATCTCTCAAATTGCTTTCCCTATGAGATGGTGTTATTTGTACATTAATCCACATACACATGGATTCTTTTGGGGTTATAATGTGAGATCCAAATGTACCAAATGCCTTTGGAGTGTTACGAATTCTCTTATTGATCGTGTAAGGTGGGAATGTGAAATGCTTTTCATTTCTGTCGGGTTCAATATTAATGATTATTTGATAAAGAGCATTTGATACTGAGTTATGGCATTTTATAGTTATTTTATAAGTCTTCGACATGAAAGGAAGATAGTGTTGGAAATTTGCCTTTGATGGGGGTTGCGTCCACCCATTTTTAATGACTTAAACATCCGGGTTCTGCATGTTGGAGTCTTTGGTTCTTCACACGTGCATAATCTACTAAGTGAGTAGATGACCGTAGGGCCAAGGATCGTCAAATTTCGTTAAGAAATGAAAGAGATAATGGTCCATTAAGTAAGGTGTTTGAGGCATGAAAATATGGCGTGGGACAAATCTACCACATCAGTGAGAAAATGAAGAATTGTTCTTTTTATATGCCTCAAAATTGGATAAGGGTTTGGGATCCCAAGGAGTAACTCATGTGTTTGAAGGAGGGAAGACCTAGGTGTGCTTGGGTTCGAGGCTAGCCCCACACGCGTGCCGCAGCCGCCGCCCGCCAGTCCGGGCTACGGGCTTTTGGGCTACTTCTGATATTATCTTTTGGACTCCAAACTGTTTAATATTTACAATTTGCTGCCAGTAGCCAGAAAGCCAACACTTTTATGACATTAACTATCTGAAACGTTTTGCACTTACTACAAAATGTTTCTGGCCATGACTACACCTCTTAAAGGACCTCTTAACACCTCTCCTCCTCCTAAACACTATATATTGAGACCTGAAATAGATTTGAGGGAAAAAGAGGAGAAAAAAAGAAAGACAACAGAAAGATAAGAGAGCAGACATAAACAGTAGACAGAAAGAATAGAAACTCTTCCTTTTCCTCTAAATTTTCCATTTTTCAGCAAGTCGTTTCATGTTTGTTTTCTTCGTCAGAATCAACCTATTTGCTTTGTAGTGTTGATTAGTTATTGTTTTATCTTGGGAGACTATTGCCCGCTAACGTAAAAGCATATATATGGGGCAATCTTGTCTTGAAGATAGAGAGCCATCTCTCGATTCAGCCACAGTTGTAACAATCCAGATTTAGTGTTTCTTGATTTCAGGTTATTAAGATTCAAGACTCAACAAGCTTGCGACAATTATAATCTTGGCCGTTTGTTTATTCTTTCGAACACTTGTAATATTTATTTACTTCCCGTACTGCTTTGATTCCAATAATTATATCCAACATATAGAGATTTGAGAATGTTGGATATAATATATGGATTCAAAGATTTATGAAGAATTTCTTGGTGTGAATTGAGATATATACACAATGTTATGGTCATTTAATTTTTTATTGGCTTTTATAATAACTCCTTTAAATGCATAAGCTTATCTTTCACGCTTATACATATTTTTGTTCATTTGACCTGTTGTTCAAGTCGAATTTTCTTAAATTTTCTTTTAAGACATCTCTTTTAACTTCGTTATTTTAAAAAAAGAAGTCAAAAGCTCTCTTTCGAAAGCCTCTTTTGTTGGGATCGGCGACCACAATTGCAAGGCTAGGATATTCGGTGTTCTTATGGAGGAAGCATACCAAAAAGATAATTGAAAGAGCCTTCAAGAAAGAGCAAGAGAGTGATGGATAGTCTTAGACGGTCTTGTCTAACAAAAGATGACTTTCTATTCTTATCGACATAAGTCTCCTTTTTTTGTTTAATTTAATTCAATGGACAATAATATGAGTGATATCCCATGAAATAACTTGAATTTCAAATAATTCACTTTCTTTAATTGGTCATGCTATGAATGTTCTTCTTCTTCTATAATTCATCCTCTAGTTTTTCTTAATTTTTTTTATGGGTGTGGAAGGTATAAAAGGAGCGTGTCTTGGTAATAAATAATGATAGACTTTATAGCAAGTTCATCAAAGGATACTTTATTTATACTTTAAATTAAATGGATTTTAAATTTAAATTCGGTAAACATTTTACTACTGAAGGTAAGAAATTTTAAAGTCGATGGGCTTACGCGATCGAAGGAGCATCCTTTGTTTCAGATTACAAATATAAAATTATATTTACCTCTGCTTATGATAAATAACTCTTTAGATGAACTTGAATTACCAAAAAAAAAGGCATGTACCAGGTCCGAGTCGCAGTGAATAGGGATCATGAACCAGGCCTCACGATTGTGACAGATAAGTGTGGGCCGAGAGCGGAAGATCCATGGCAATCGCGATTGGAGTGTCCGCGATCGCGATGAGTCGGATCGTTGGGTAGTGATATATTATCTTCAAGTCCGATTTTAGACATCAAACCTTCATATTTCAAGTTCTAGGGCTTAGTTTGGAGTGATTTCAACAGGGATTTGTTGGTCTATACTCGGGGGTAAGATTCTAATCCTAAATCTATTGATTAATCTTGATTTCTATCATTAATTAGTAGTTAAATCATGCTTTGGGGTGAGAAAATGGGGGGGGGGGGTTAAGCCCTAAGTTGAAATTTAGCTTTTCATGAAATTGAAGGTCAATCCATGGTTAGTTTTGAATGAATCCTGGATTTATCTTGTTTAGGATATGGGTAAACTATTTCAAAAATAAAATTTCAGTTTTCCCTTAGGGTTCGTTTTTGGGTTTCGGGTATAAATATAGCAATAGGGATGTCTACGAACTTGAATACTCATGTAGATTGCGTAATTAATATATTTGAATTGATTCGTGATTTCTCGGAAAGAAAATGAGATTGATTGATGGTTTGCGACACGTTGCTCGGATTTCAAGGTATGTTAAGACTTGACTTCACTTGAGGGAAGTTTTCACTAATTAAAGGCTATAACAACAACAACAATATACCCAGTGAAATCCCACGTCTGGGGGGTAGAGTGAACGCAAACCTCACCTCTAGCTTTGTAGGTAGAGCATCTATTTCTGAAATACCTCGGCTCAATACAAAGCATAAGCACAAGCAAAGTAAGAGAAACAGTTAGACTCGGACATGAAATTTAAAGCAGTATGAAAATGATTAACAAAAGTGAATAAGCATGAGAGCGCGTTATGAAAAAGGAAGCAGTAACTAACGCAAGTAAATAAGGTAAACAAAGTACACTAAAGAACCCATAGCAGCAGAAATCAAGTGACAAGGGACTATAAAGCAATATTGCGCCTACTAGTATGATAGGCGAAGCAGGCCTACAATAATAACACTACAACTACCAGTTACCAGTTTGTAAGCGTAAGTAGGACTACGCTCAACTACCTACTACCCTAATCCGTGTCCTCCACAACTCCCTATCTAAGGTCATGTCCTCAGTAAGTTGCACATGCGCCATATCCCATCTAATCACCTCTCCCCAATACTTCTTCGGCCTACCTCTACCCCTCATGAACTCGTCCATAGCCAACATCTCACACTTTCGCACTGGGGCATTTGTGTCTCTCCTCTGCACATGCTCGAACCATCTCAATCTAGCTTTCCCGAATCTTATCCTCCATCGAGAACACTTCCACTCTGTCTCGAATATCATCATTTCTAATCCTATACCTCCTTGTATGCCCACACATCTATCTTAGTATCCTCATCTCCGCAACTTTCATCTTTTGGATATGCGAAGTCTTGACTGGCCAACACTCCGCCCCATACAACATAGTCAGTCTAACCACCACCCTATAGAACTTGCCTTTAACTTTTGGTGGCACATTTTTATCGCACAAGACTCCAGATGCGAGACTTTATTTCATTCATTTCACTAATTAAAGGCTAAAATGAATAATAAGAGGATAAGAGCATAGTGAAGGTTCTCATACTCGTGATGTAACGGGCATTGATACGAGTACCGATGTATCTATTGGGATTTTGTTGTGTTGTAGATACGAGTTGTGACCTGAGAATGCCAATCATATAAATTAGTTGTTATTGTTGACACCCAATTTTGTCCCATTCTTTATGATTTTTATTCGTAATTTTTAATATTTTTGACACTTTTAAAACAATTTTAAAATATAGGCATATATGTGTATATATCTTATTATTATTATTATTCGCATTTTTTACTATCATTTGCATCTTTATCATAATCATAGTTTTATCCATAATATTCTAGGTTATTTTATTCTCGCAAAATTGCATCGCATTTTCCTTTTATTAAGCATTAAACATTTCGCAAATATTATATTTTTATTATCACATCATTATGTTATTTTAAATAATTCACATCTTTTACAAAAATAATATTTTTAATGTTAAACCCCTTTTATATTTTTAAACCCAAAACAATTTCTAACCCATTTAATCTCCCTCACCCAAAATAAATCAATACCCCACAAAACAAAACAAAACAAACCCCCAATTTTATTACACCAAAACAAGCCCAAAACCAAATTCCCCTTTTATTCAAACCCATTTCCTTCCCCTTTATTTCCCCCAATTCCCACAACCCACAACCAAAGCCCAACGCCCACTCCCAGGCCCAACCGGCCATTAGCCAAATCCCAAACCCGTCGGCCCATCACCCTTCCAACCCAACTCGCCCGACCCAACCTAAAAACCGACCGGTCCGCCCCCTTTTAATTCCCAAAACGCCCCCACCCAAAAAATCCCCAAAACTAAAAACCTAAACCCTTACACCCCTAACCTTCAACTCGCCGCCACCCTATGCCCCTACCCCCACATCGCGCACCCTACCCCTCACGTCGCGCCGCCGACATCGCTTGATCTACCCCATCACCTCTCACCGCATGACACATACTCCAAGACACGCCCAAAAATCAGATTTTGTCCCCCTTTATTTTGAAATTTGAATTCATTTTTAGGGGTGTGAGGGGTTGAGCGTTGGGTTTGACACCTATAAAAACCCTCTTTGGTTCATTGATTTGGGGGAGGAAGTCTTTCAGTTAAAAAAGAGGTTCTTAGGGAGGAGTTTAATTCGATTTTTAGTTTGAAATTTAGATTCGAGTCTTTGGTGGTATTGTATTTTTATTGGTGTTGTTGTTCATTGAAATCTGGAATTTTGCTACATTTCCACTATTTTTGGGTTAAGATTCGGGTAACTTCGGTCGGATCAATCGGGTCAAGTCGAAACCCGGTCGAAATTTGAGTTTTTATTTTGTGTTTGAAGATTACAAATTCAAGCTTCTTTGTTCTTAATTTTGGTTAAGAATTACTTCTTTTGTTCATTAACTCCCAAAAATCCGAAATACCCCTTTTGTTCTTATATTTCGAATCCGAAATATTACTCTAGTCCTTTAATTTTGCAATCTGAAAATTCCATTTCATTCCTCATATTTTCCTCTCAATTCGGGTCACTGCCGGGTCGGGTCGGGTCATTCCGGGGACGGGTTCAAACATCCGAAAATCAGAAAAAAACAGAGTCCTATTTCCAGAAAAAAATCAGAATTCAAAAAAATCTACAACAAATCAGAATTCTAACATTTCCGAGCGGATTCGACGATTCAAAACACGCCTCGGTTCGCTACCCGGAAAAGGTTAGACTCGTTCCAATTCTTCTATATTTCTTAAAGCTTATTTGATTGTGTTGTTTATGCTTGATTTAATATGATATTTTGCTAAGTAATGTAGTCTTGATTAATTAATATGATAATGAGACGATTTTGCTTATATAATTGTATTTATGTTGTTGGGATATTTCGGATTTGGAGTTGATACGTGATAGATGATATTGCCTCGATGTTTTGGTTAACTAATTATTGTCATTAGCTTTAGTAAGGTATCTTGGGTTCATTGTTAAATGCAATACGGATAATGTAAGATTAATATGTGTTTGGAAGAGCTATGGCTTGATTAAATACTCTTAGGACACCTAGCGGATTGTTGATATTCAAATTATTGTATGTTGTGTAAGTTGTTAGTTTGGTGGCTGCCTAATAAATCAAAAACGAGCATACTTTAATTGATTAAAATGACGAGATTTACACGTTATATTCTAGATTAATATGTGCAATTTTAAAAGGAGTATATTATCCACGTTTAATATAATAGTATGTGCGTTTGGTTTAAGTTTATGAATGTCATGTTTCTTTAAGATTAAGATGAGTTCAATGGAATTTATCATGTATGTTTACATAATTTATACATTGGTCTTCCTTGCCTCTTTTATTCTTGTTTAAATTTAGAGTCGGTTGTGTTAGCATACATTCTTTCTTCGGCTACTTTAGTATGCCAAATCTGAAAAAATAATGTCTTGAGGATATGTAAAATATATGGTCATGAGTATTCATTCCTATGTGTATTTAATGTTGTATATTTCGTGTATATATATGTTAGGAATATACATGTGTTTATATTTTCGTTCCGTCTACTAATCCTTTTCTTTTCTTTACATGAAATGCATCGGGAGTAACGAAGAGTCTCATTATGAGACTCATCATGACTTCGTCCAAAATGAAGAACTACATCTATGTTCATTGCATTCCCCGCTCTCGGAACTTCAAAACAAATAGGGTGTCGATGATATTGTCATCCGTCCTAGCCGCTACTTCTATTTATTGTCTAATTTTGTCTTTCATTATTATTTGGGTTGTAATAATTATTTAATTATGTACTGTCATTAGAATGCTTAGAATAATTAGGCCGCGAATAGATGAATGAATAGGATAGTCTAAGCGCCGTTAGTTTATTTCTTAGGATCGTTTGAAATTGGAAACCAACCGCTAGCTTTATTTGTTTAGGACCGTCTTGTGTGTTCCAAACTTAGCCTCTAGTTACTTTGTTCTATTTTTTAGGTTCGTTATGCATGCTTTAATATCTTTCAAAAATAATTTGGCTATCTATTATTCATTTTCTTTAATCCTAAAAAATAAGGTTTGCATTCTATCATATTTGCAACCTTGAAAGATTTTTTCATAAAAAATTGCTTCTTTTATTATTCAATTGCCAAATATGTATTTTTCTATATAAAATATAACTTCGGGGCAATGATGAGGCTTAAACCTTTTTCCAAGATCAACATATTTAGTAGGCGAGGTGACTAAAATAACCAACAAGTTATATATTCGCAGCCACGACGTGATTATAGTGATCTTTTCTATTTCACCCGAGAGACCAACACGTTTAGTAGGCGAGGCAATCAAAATAAACCACATTAGTCATATGTTTGCAGCCACGACGTGATTGAAATGTTCTCTTCAAAATTTAAGTCTGAGCCCTCCGTGATCAAAACATTCACTGTTTTGAATGCGGATATGGAGTTATTTGTATTTAACTGTTTCTAACCGTTTGTTCTTGACAGCTTGCAGGGATTAAAGTAAATAACGGCGAATTATTCCTCGGAGTTTATTTATTTTATTTCTTTCTTTAATTCAGCTTTTATCCCGCTTTGTATTGTAATATTATTTATCGCACTTATGTAACTATTGAAATGCTTAGAATATGCAAACTTAGGATTAATTCATAGGGTAGTTTAAGATTTGAAACCCGTCGCTAGCTTATTTATTTGTAGGTTCGGTTGAATTCAAACTTAGAAACCCTTCGCTAGTTATTTATTTTAGGCTCGTCACGCGTATTCAAGATTTTCAAAAACAACTTTTGTCATCTTTTATTCGCTTTATTAATCATTCCGAATAAGTTTATCTTT
Organism: Anisodus acutangulus; assembly: GCA_029783415.1. NCBI lineage: Eukaryota > Viridiplantae > Streptophyta > Magnoliopsida > Solanales > Solanaceae > Anisodus > Anisodus acutangulus. The sequence continues at coordinate 28,048,799 of CM056494.1, forward strand.
TGTCAATTTACAATTCAATGATTCCCAAAATTTTACTTCTTTGATAGTATAAATAATTTATTGTCACAAATGCATATTTTTCAAAACTTTACATGTATCTTTCTTTTTATGTCATCTGAATACGCACTTGTATAAAATGCATCATTTACTAATTATTTGCAAACATCTTTTAATCTATTATACTTGTAAAACATGCTTTTTTTAGCAATAATTAACCTGAGTTTGACCGGATAACCGCAAGTTAGCGGATCTTAAAGGATGCCTAACCCCTTCCCTTTAGGATAATAAAGAACCCTTACCTAGAATCTCATTAGTTTCGCAGACCATTAAAATCGGAGTTACTTTGCAGCATTTAGTTTAATATTTAGGTGTCCTAATTCACCGTAGAAAATAATTAGGTGGCGACTCCTCAACCCTTTTTACCCGGGAATCACCGAACACGTCCGTGCTCCGCTTTGACCCGAGCAAGGTCGAAAAACGGGCGCGACAGCATGGCGACCCCGCTGGGGACTTTCAAGTTCTTAACCATAGCAAAATCAGGTTAATTATTATTGCACTTTACTTTTGCTCTTTATTTGATTTAATGCTTTGATTTGTTTCCTTTGTGAAATTTTGCATGCATAAACTGCTTTAATTATTATATTCTCTTACTGCTTTCCTTAAATTGGCATTTCGCTCATATTTCTTCCACTCGGGAAAATTGACACAATCACACACTACGCGCGAGGTGTGTTTTGCGCACCCGCAAATTTCTTTCAATCTACCACATTTTAGGAGAGTTGGCGTATGCGCGGATTGACCGGACCATCCGGTGGCCGCGTAGCCTTCTCACTCGAGTAGTCCGCTCGGGAACCTTGTGTCTAGTCAGCCAAATCTTAGAAAATTTAAGATAGAGCTATACCACCCTTTATTTTAAGTCATACATGCATACACCTTAGGTGGGTCGATCCTTGGTATCGATTCCACAATTAAGAAATCCGCCAAAGATGTCCGCGGGTCTCACAACCCAACGACCAATCATCATATTATGTGTAGCGTGATAAGGATAGATTAATCCAAGACTAATCATGACATGCTGAAATTGGAAAATGTACATTCATTTTTGTCTCATTTTCGACAAAGCATTGCAGTTTAGCGACTTGGATCAAATCATCGTAATCCCGCATATCTGGCGTTAGGCCCACCTCGGGCATAAGAGAGGCCCCTTGTATATTAGGGCGCGCATATACAATTTGCTTGCTATTTTCTCGCTTTCCACTCTGTGTATATTATTTAAATCAATAATTACTCACCTTATACTAATTTGGTTTTCGTCATTTTTCAGAGTTTCATTTTGCCTTATTTATTTCCCCAAAGGTTGATTCGTGTTGACTAAAAGCGGCGGAGCACCCCATCTTTATTTCCCAATCATGTCTACCCAAATTGTATTAGTACTTAATGAAAAACGCAATTTAAATTGAGGCCTGAATCGCATTTATGCATTTTAATGTATTTTGCCTCCACCTTTTGAAAGCTTAAAATGACAAATCTGCATTGCTTTTGCTATTTTAAAATCTGCTTTGTTTAATAATTTTCCTTTCTTTTTCATCATGCAAACTAATTTGTCGGCAATATGTGACATATAATGAAACAAGCAAACAAAGTCTTAAACAACGAGCAAGACTTGAAGAATATAAGGAAGATTCACGATCGGAAGAATTGGGGCATTTTGAGAATAAACCAAAGTCGGATATGGATCAAAACATCAATATGATTGATAAATACAAGCATTGGCTCATGTCATTTCCCTTTGTACTCTTGGGCTACCGCACTACAATCGGGACTTCTCTTTGGGGCAATGATATATCTTCCGCGACCAAGTGGATACAAAATCATGTACGGAAAGGTGATGAACACGGTTGTCAAGGCAACCTTATCGAGAATAGAATGGCCAAAAACCATCAATGCAGATGCAGGGAAGAGATACCATATCTAAGATTAGTTATTCTCTATGTAATACTTTTTCTATGTTGTAAAAGTTGCGCTCCCTCGTCGGGATACGCATAGAACCCACGTAGGGTTCCGTTTCTTAGATCACAAATTTCCCAAGTTCCTTTTCACTTGTAACATGAACTACGTTATGACCTGATTCCCTCGGCGGGATACGTAGGCGGCCACATCGGCTTCGGTCCCATCTTTAGAAAAACCCTTACAATCTCCTTTGCTTGTAATGAACTACGTCATGACCTGATTCCCTCATTGGGATACGTAGGCGGCCTAAATCGGCTTCGGTCCCACCATTAGGAAATATTTTCTCCTTTATCTAACATATGAAAAATGCACCCATCTGATCGCCCTGATAGGACAGGCAAGCAATCTACACAAGACTCGGTTGTCCGTTCAAAAGATCGTCATTATCACATATCAGAAACTGGGGCATTTTTAAGGGATCACTGCCGGAGGACGCCGAAAACATGGAAAAGCATCGGCAAACTAAGTCTTCAGCCTAAGAGGATTTTGGATAAGACATTTGCTTTGTTTCACGACATGTCACTGCTCGACAGAACTTTTACATATAGACATACTTTCTTATAAGCAATTTATTTTCAACAAATACTTTCATTAGAGTTTGACAAGATTTTTATTACTAATATGCATATTTTCTTATACACAATTTATTTTTACCAAATATTTTCATTAGAGTTCGACAAGAACTTTTTAATGATAAGCATACTTTCTTATAAACAAATTATTTTCAACAAATGTTTTCATTAACGGTTAGCCAAGAATGGGAACCAGACAGGGGCTACAGGTCCAAATCAGCAGGACATGCACCTATCAAGAGCCAAAGCTACCAAGTCAACGCGAATCAACCGCCCCTCCCCAAACTCACAAATTTTCTTTGAGTACGGTTCTTGAGTTGAAAAAGAAGGGAAGCCACATCGATTATGATCAATTCCCCAAAGAATTTTGGCACCACAACTCACTACAAGGATTACGTTCTTGTTCTGCATTTATACGAAGACGTCATCTTGACCTACAGGGTCCCGACTATTATGTCTGCACAAAGATGTTATTTCGAATCACAAAGAACGACAACAAGGCAAACCCGACGGCAAAGACGTCACATCACATTTTCTCCCGTGCCAGGACGACATTTCAATTCACATGAGTTTGGATCGCGGAAGATTCAAAGACAACGTGGAACCCTATTACAGCAAACTGACGGCAAGGACGTCACTTACATCTCTTACAACATGACAACATTACAATAACGTCATCGACGTTATGGCAGCACGACAATCATCTTCTATAGCATCTCACCGACGTCAACAACATTACAATGACGTCTTCAACGCAGCAGCTATCTTTTACGGCAACACAACAACTATCTTCTACAGCATCTCAACGACGTCAACAGCATTACAATGACGTCTTCAAAGCAGCAACTATCTTTTACGGCAGCTCATCAACTATCTTTTACCGCATCTCAACGACGTCAACAACATTACAATGACGTCTTGGTAGCGGCGACTATCTTTACTGACAGCGCAACAACAATCTTTTACCGCATCTCAACGACGTCAACAACATTACAATGACATCTTCAGCGCAGCAACTATCTTTTATGGCAACGCAGCAACTATCTTTTACCGCATCTCAATGACGTCAACAACATTACAATGACGCCTTCAGCTCAACATCTACCTTTTACAGCAAAACTACATTACAACAACGTCCACGACGTTCTGGCGATACGCCCGACTTTTACAATATTACAACGGCGTCAACAATATTTCAACGACATCTTGGTATAGCGCCTATCTCTTACAACAAACAACATTACATTCTTGCAACAACGTCATCACAATGACGTCTTCAACCTGACACGTCGATACAACGGCGACATCGATTACATTCTTGCAACAACGTCATCACAATGACGTCTTCAACACAACACGTCGATACAACGGCGACCTCGGTGATTACATTCTTGCAACAACGTCATCACAATCACATTTTCAACATTACATTCTTGCAACAACGTCATCACAATGACGTCTTCAACACAACACGTCGATACAACGACGACCTCAGCGTTACATTCTTGCAACAACGTCATCACAATCACGTTTTCAACATTACATTCTTGCAACAACGTCATCACAATGACGTCTTCAACACAACACGTCGATACAACGACGACATCAGCGTTATCATTACAACGACATCAACAACATTACAATGATGTCATCAAAGAACACGCCCGCATAACGGCTGGCTATCAACAACGTGCCCATACAACGGCGTCATCAACAACACGTCTACGCAACGACGTCTTCAGCACAACAATTATTTCTTACAGCATTACAACGACATCAACAACATTACAATGATGTCATCAGCAACACGCCCATACAATGGCGTCATCAACAACGCGCCCATACAACGGCGTCATGAACAACACGCCTACACAATGGCGTCTTCTGTAAAATAACTATCTTTTACAGCATTACAATGACATCAACAACATTACAATGATGTCATCAGCAACACGCCTATACAACGGTGTCATAAACAACACGCCCATATAACGGCGTCATGAACAACACGCCTACGCAATGGCGTCTTCTGCAAAACAACTATCTTTTACATTCTTACAACGACATCAACGGCATTACAATGATGTCATCAGCAACGCGCCCATACAACGGCGTCATCAACAACACGCCTATGCAACGACATCTTCTGCACAACATTTATTTTTCTGACATTACAATGGCGTCAAAGACATTACAACGGCGTCTTGACACAACTTTATCTTTACGGACAAGCGGCATTACAATAACGTCATTTCAGCGCCACCTCATAATGCGGGTATTTTAATTTCATCGGCGCCCACCTCATAATACTGGTATTTTAATTTTGATCGGCGCCCACCTTATAATGAGGGTATTTTAATTTGATCAGCGCCCACCTCTGTCACGGGTATTTTCAAGTTATTTTCTCTATAATTTTTCTCGTGATTTATACACTAATTATATCTTAAGCTTTAGTTTGCGAGGAGTTTTTAATTTGCGAGAATTTCATCACGGCGTGAAACTATCTCTTCTGACAACCGAGGCAAATTGGTCAACGACCTACTTGACGTCGATCCGCTTTTCCCATTAGTTTCTCGCATCTGCGACCAGTGTCATCCTAAGTCGACACTGGGGCATTGTTTCTTGAATGTGCACTATCTTTTTGCAACTTCTATACCCCTCGGGATTCTATTTCTTACCATGCATTCCCGATGATCAGGACAAAATTGGCTACTCAGTCAGCTTCTTTGGCCGAAAACTCTTTCATCGTCTCCGTCCAAAGAGGGCATCTGTTGAGACCCATTTTTGTCCCATCCTTTATGATTTTTATTCGTAATTTTTAATATTTTTGACACTTTTAAAACAATTTTAAAATATAGGCATATATGTGTATATATCTTATTATTATTATTATTCGCATTTTTTACTATCATTTGCATCTTTATCATAATCATAGTTTTATCCATAATATTCTAGGTTATTTTATTCTCATAAATTGCATCGCATTTTCCTTTATTAAGCATTAAACATTTACCAAATATTATATTTTTATTATCACATCATTATGTTATTTTAAATAATTCACATCTTTTACAAAAATAATATTTTTAATGTTAAACCCCTTTTATATTTTTAAACCCAAAACAATTTCTAACCCATTTAATCTCCCTCACCCAAAATAAATCAATACCCCACAAAACAAAACAAAACAAACCCCCAATTTTATTACACCAAAACAAGCCCAAAACCAAATTCCCTTTTATTCAAACCCATTTCCCTTCCCTTTATTTCCCCAATTCCCACAACCCACAACTAAAGCCCAACGCCCACTCCCAGGCCCAACCGGCCATTAGCCAAATCCCAAACCCGTCGGCCCATCACCCTTCCAACCCAACTCGCCCGACCCAACCTAAAAACCGACCACCCGCCCTTTTAATTCCCCCAAAACGCCCCACCCAAAAATCCCCAAAACTAAAAACCTAAACCCTAACACCCCTTACCTTCAACTCGCCGCCACCCTACCCCCCTCCCCCCACGTCGCGCACCCTACCCCTCACGTCGCCGCTGACACCGCTTGATCTACCCCATCACCTCTCACATGACACATACCCCAAGACACGCCCCAAAAATCAGATTTTGTCCCCCCTTTATTTTGAAATTTGAATTCGTTTTTAGGGGGGTGTGAGGGGGTTGAACGTTGGGTTTGACACCTATAAAAACCCTCTTTGGTTCGCTGATTTGGGGGGAGGAAGTCTTTTTCGGATTAAAAAAAAAAAGAGGTTCTTAGGGAGGAGTTTAATTCGATTTTTTTTAGTTTGAAATTTAGATTCGAGTCTTTGGTGGTATTGTATTTTTATTGGTGTTGTTGTTCATTGAAATCTGGAATTTTGCTACATTTCCACTATTTTTGGGTTCCGGGTCGGGTAACTTCCGGGTCGGATCAATCGGGTCAAGTCGAAACCCGGGTCGAAATTTCAGGTTTTTATTTTGTGTTTGAAGATTACAAATTCAAGCTTCTTTGTTCTTAATTTTGGTTAAGAATTACTTCTTTTGTTCATTAACTCCCAAAAATCCGAAATACCCCTTTTGTTCTTATATTTTCGAATCCGAAATATTACTCTAGTCCTTTAATTTTGCAATCTGAAAATTTCATTTCATTCCTCATATTTTCCTCTCAATTCGGGTCAACTGGTCGGGTCGGGTCATTAGGGGACGGGTTCAAACATCCGAAAATCAGAAAAAAGCAGTCCTATTTCGAGAAAAAATCGGAATTCAAAAAATCTACAACAAATCAGAATTCTAACATTTCGAAGCGGATTCGACGATTCAAAACACGCCTCGGTTAGCTACCGGAAAAGGTTAGACTCGTTCCAATTCTTCTATATTTCTTAAAGCTTATTTGATTGTGTTGTTTATGCTTGATTTAGTATGATATTTTGCTAAGTAATGTAGTTTTGATTAATTAATATGATTATGAGACGATTTTGCTTATATAATTGTATTTATGTTGTTGGGATATTTGGATTTGGAGTTGATACGTGATAGATGATATTGCCTCGATGTTTTGGTTAACTAATTATTGTCATTAGCTTTAGTAAGGTATCTTGGGTTCATTGTTAAATGCAATACGGATAATGTAAGATTAATATGTGTTTGGAAGAGCTATGGCTTGATTAAATACTCTTAGGACACCTAGCGGATTGTTGATATTCAAATTATTGTATGTTGTGTAAGTTGTTAGTTTGGTGGCTGCCTAATAAATCAAAAAACGAGCATACTTTAATTGATTAAAATGACGATATTTACACGTTATATTCTAGATTAATATGTGCAATTTTAAAAGGAGTATATTATCCACGTTTAATATAATAGTATGTGCGTTTGGTTTAAGTTTATGAATGTCATGTTTCTTTAAGATTAAGATGAGTTCAATGGAATTTATCATGTATGTTTACATAATTTATACATTGGTCTTCCTTGCCTCTTTTATTCTTGTTTAAATTTAGAGCGGTTGTGTTAGCATACATTCTTTCTTGACTACTTTAGTATGCCAAATCTGAAAAAATAATGTCTTGAGGATATGTAAAATATATGGTCATGAGTATTCATTCCTATGTGTATTTAATGTTGTATATTTCGTGTATATATATGTTAGGAATATACATGTGTTTATATTTTCGTTCCGTCTACTAATCCTTTTCTTTTCTTTACATGAAATGCATCGGGAGTAACGAAGAGTCTCATTATGAGACTCATCATGACTTCGTCCAAAATGAAGAACTACATCTATGTTCATTGCATTCCCCGCTCTCGGAACTTCAAAACAAATAGGGTGTCGATGATATTGTCATCCGTCCTAGCCGCTACTTCTATTTATTGTCTAATTTTGTCTTTCATTATTATTTGGGTTGTAATAATTATTTAATTATGTACTGTCATTAGAATGCTTAGAATAATTAGGCCGCGAATAGATGAATGAAAAGGATAGTCTAACTGCCGTTAGTTTATTTCTTAGGATCGTTTGAAATTGGAAACCAACCGCTAGCTTTATTTGTTTAGGACCGTCTTGTGTGTTCCAAACTTAGCCTCTAGTTACTTTGTTCTATTTTTTAGGTTCGTTATGCATGCTTTAATATCTTTCAAAAATAATTTGGCTATCTATTATTCATTTTCTTTAATCCTAAAAAATAAGGTTTGCATTCTATCATATTTGCAACCTTGAAAGATTTTTTCATAAAAAATTGCTTCTTTTATTATTCAATTGCCAAATATGTATTTTTCTATATAAAATATAACTTCGGGGCAATGATGAGGCTTAAACCTTTTTCCAAGATCAACATATTTAGTAGGCGAGGTGACTAAAATAACCAACAAGTTATATATTCGCAGCCACGACGTGATTATAGTGATCTTTTCTATTTCACCCGAGAGACCAACACGTTTAGTAGGCGAGGCAATCAAAATAAACCACATTAGTCATATGTTTGCAGCCACGACGTGATTGAAATGTTCTCTTCAAAATTTAAGTCTGAGCCCTCCGTGATCAAAACATTCACTGTTTTGAATGCGGATATGGAGTTATTTGTATTTAACTGTTTCTAACCGTTTGTTCTTGACAGCTTGCAGGGATTAAAGTAAATAACGGCGAATTATTCCTCGGAGTTTATTTATTTTATTTCTTTCTTTAATTCAGCTTTTATCCCGCTTTGTATTGTAATATTATTTATCGCACTTATGTAACTATTGAAATGCTTAGAATAGGCAAACTTAGGATTAATTCATAGGGTAGTTTAAGATTTGAAACCCGTCGCTAGCTTATTTATTTGTAGGTTCGGTTGAATTCAAACTTAGAAACCCTTCGCTAGTTATTTATTTTAGGCTCGTCACGCGTATTCAAGATTTTCAAAAACAACTTTTGTCATCTTTTATTCGCTTTATTAATCATTCCGAATAAGTTTATCTTTTGTCAATTTACAATTCAATGATTCCCAAAATTTTACTTCTTTGATAGTATAAATAATTTATTGTCACAAATGCATATTTTTCAAAACTTTACATGTATCTTTCTTTTTATGTCATCTGAATACGCACTTGTATAAAATGCATCATTTACTAATTATTTGCAAACATCTTTTAATCTATTATACTTGTAAAACATGCTTTTTTTAGCAATAATTAACCTGAGTTTGACCGGATAACCGCAAGTTAGCGGATCTTAAAGGATGCCTAACCCCTTCCCTTTAGGATAATAAAGAACCCTTACCTAGAATCTCATTAGTTTCGCAGACCATTAAAATCGGAGTTACTTTGCAGCATTTAGTTTAATATTTAGGTGTCCTAATTCACCGTAGAAAATAATTAGGTGGCGACTCCTCAACCCTTTTACCCGGGAATCCCCGAACACGTCCGTGCTCCGCTTTGACCCGAGCAAGGTCGAAAAACGGGCGCGACAGCATGGCGACCCCGCTGGGGACTTTCAAGTTCTTAACCATAGCAAAATCAGGTTAATTATTATTGCACTTTACTTTTGCTCTTTATTTGATTTAATGCTTTGATTTGTTTCCTTTGTGAAATTTTGCATGCATAAACTGCTTTAATTATTATATTCTCTTACTGCTTTCCTTAAATTGGCATTTCGCTCATATTTCTTCCACTCGGGAAAATTGACACAATCACACTACGCGCGAGGTGTGTTTTGCGCACCCGCAAATTTCTTTCAATCTACCACATTTTAGGAGAGTTGGCGTATGCGCGGATTGACCGGACCATCCGGTGGCCGCGTAGCCTTCTCACTCGAGTAGTCCGCTCGGGAACCTTGTGTCTAGTCAGCCAAATCTTAGAAAATTTAAGATAGAGCTATACCACCCTTTATTTTAAGTCATACATGCATACACCTTAGGTGGGTCGATCCTTGGTATCGATTCCACAATTAAGAAATCCGCCAAAGATGTCCGCGGGTCTCACAACCCAACGACCAATCATCATATTATGTGTAGCGTGATAAGGATAGATTAATCCAAGACTAATCATGACATGCTGAAATTGGAAAATGTACATTCATTTTTGTCTCATTTTCGACAAAACATTGCAGTTTAGCAGCTTGGATCAAATCTGTCGTAATCCCGCATATCTGGCGTTTAGGCCCACCTCGGGCATAAGAGAGGCCCCTTGTATATTAGGACGCGCATATACAATTTGCTTGCTATTTTCTACTGCTTTCCACTCTGTGTATATTATTTAAATCAATAATTACTCACCTTATACTAATTTGGTTTTCGTCATTTTTCAGGAGTTTCATTTTGCCTTATTTATTTCCCCAAAGGTTGATTCGTGTTGACTAAAACTGGCGGAGCACCCCATCTTTTATTTCCCAATCATGTCTACCCAAATTGTATTAGTACTTAATGAAAAAAAAACGCAATTTAAATTGAGGCCTGAATCGCATTTATGCATTTTAATGTATTTTTGCCTCCACCTTTTGAAAGCTTAAAATGACAAATCTGCATTGCTTTTGCTATTTTAAAATCTGCTTTGTTTAATAATTTTCCTTTCTTTTTTCATCATGCAAACTAATTTGTCGGCAATATGTGACATATAATGAAACAAGCAAACAAAGTCTTAAACAACGAGCAAGACTTCGAAGAATATAAGGAAGATTCACAGTCGGAAGAATTGGGGCATTTTTCAGAATAAACCAAAGTCGGATATGGATCAAAACATCAATATGATTGATAAATACAAGCATTGGCTCATGTCATTTCCCCTTTGTACTCTTGGGCTACCGCACTACAATCAGGACTTCTACTGGGGCAATGATATATCTTCCGCAGCCAAGTGGATACAAAATCATGTACGGAAAGGCTGATGAACACAGTTGTCCGGGGCAACCTTATCAGAATAGAATGGCCAAAAACCATCAATGCAGATGCAGGGAAGAGATACCATATCTAAGATTAGTTATTCTCTATGTAATACTTTTTCTATGTTGTAAAAGTTGCGCTCCCTCGTCGGGATACGCATAGAACCCACGTAGGGTTCCGTTTCTTAGATCACAAATTTCCCAAGTTCCTTTTCACTTGTAACATGAACTACGTTATGACCTGATTCCCTCGGCGGGATACGTAGGCGGCCACATCGGCTTCGGTCCCATCTTTAGAAAAACCCTTACAATCTCCTTTGCTTGTAATGAACTACGTCATGACCTGATTCCCTCATTGGGATACGTAGGCGGCCTAAATCGGCTTCGGTCCCACCATTAGGAAATATTTTCTCCTTTATCTAACATATGAAAAATGCACCCATCGATCATACGATAGGACAGGCAAGCAATCTACACAAGACTCGGTTGTCCGTTCAAAAGATCGTCATTATCACATATCGAAGCTGGGGCATTTTTAAGGGATCATCTTGGGAGGGCCGAAAACATGGAAAAGCATCGGCAAACTAAGTCTTGACCTAAGAGGATTTTGGATAAGACATTTGCTTTGTTTCACGACATGTCACCGCTCGAGAACTTTTACATATAGGCATACTTTCTTATAAGCAATTTATTTTCAACAAATACTTTCATTAGAGTTTGACAAGATTTTTATTACTAATATGCATATTTTCTTATACACAATTTATTTTTACCAAATATTTTCATTAGAGTTCGACAAGAACTTTTTAATGATAAGCATACTTTCTTATAAACAAATTATTTTCAACAAATGTTTTCATTAACGGTTAGCCAAGAATGGGAACCAGACAGGGGCTACAGGTCCAAATCAGCAGGACATGCAGCTATCAAGAGCCAAAGCTACCAAGTCAACGCGAATCAACCGCCCCTCCCCAAACTCACAAATTTTCTTTGAGTACAGGTTCTTCAGGTTGAAAAAGAAGGGAAGCCACATCAGTTATGATCAATTCCCCAAAGAATTTTGGCACCACAACTCACTACAAGGATTACGTTCTTGTTCTGCATTTATACGAAGACGTCATCTTGACCTACAGGGTCCCGACTATTATGTCTGCACAAAGATGTTATTTCGAATCACAAAGAACGACAACAAGGCAAACCCGACGGCAAAGACGTCGCATCACATTTTCTCCCGTGCCAGGACGACATTTCAATTCACATGAGTTTGGATCGGCAGAAGATTCAGCACAACGTGGAACCCTATTACAGCAAACTGACGGCAAGGACGTCACTTACATCTCTTACAACATGACAACATTACAATAACGTCATCGACGTTATGGCAGCACGACAATCATCTTCTATAGCATCTCAACGACGTCAACAACATTACAATGACGTCTTCAACGCAGCAGCTATCTTTTACGGCAACACAACAACTATCTTCTACAGCATCTCAACGACGTCAACAGCATTACAATGACGTCTTCAAAACAGCAACTATCTTTTACGGCAGCTCATCAACTATCTTTTACCGCATCTCAACGACGTCAACAACATTACAATGACGTCTTCAGCGCAGCAGCTATCTTTTACGGCAACGCAACAACAATCTTTTACCGCATCTCAACGACGTCAACAACATTACAATGACATCTTCAGCGCAGCAACTATCTTTTATGGCAACGCAGCAACTATCTTTTACCGCATCTCAATGACGTCAACAACATTACAATGACGCCTTCAGCTCAACATCTACCTTTTACAGCAAAACTACATTACAACAACGTCCACGACGTTCTGGCGAGACGCCGACTTTTACAATATTACAACGACGTCAACAATATTTCAACGACATCTTCAGCGCAACGCCTATCTCTTACAACAAACAACATTACATTCTTGCAACAACGTCATCACAATGACGTCTTCAACACAACACGTCGATACAACGACGACATCAGCATTACATTCTTGCAACAACGTCATCACAATGACGTCTTCAACACAACACGTCGATACAACGACGACCTCAGCGTTACATTCTTGCAACAATGTCATCACAATCACGTTTTCAACATTACATTCTTGCAACAACGTCATCACAATGACGTCTTCAACACAACACGTCGATACAACGACGACCTCAGCGTTACATTCTTGCAACAACGTCATCACAATCACGTTTTCAACATTACATTCTTGCAACAACGTCATCACAATGATATCTTCAACACAACACGTCGATACAACGACGACCTTAGCGTTACATTCTTGCAACAACGTCATCACAATGACGTCTTCAACACAACACGTCGATACAACGACGACATCAGCGTTATCATTACAACGACATCAACAATATTACAATGATGTCATCAGTAACACGCCCATACAACGGCGTCATCAACAACGTGCCCATACAACGGCGTCATCAACAACACGTCTACGCAACGACGTCTTCAGCACAACAATTATTTCTTACAGCATTACAACGACATCAACAACATTACAATGATGTCATCAGCAACACGCCCATACAATGGCGTCATCAACAACGCGCCCATACAACGGCGTCATGAACAACACGCCTACACAATGGCGTCTTCTGTAAAATAACTATCTTTTACAGCATTACAATGACATCAACAACATTACAATGATGTCATCAGCAACACGCCCATACAACGGTGTCATAAACAACGCGCCCATATAACGGCGTCATGAACAACACGCCTACGCAATGGCGTCTTCTGCAAAACAACTATCTTTTACATTCTTACAACGACATCAACGGCATTACAATGATGTCATCAGCAACGCGCCCATACAACGGCGTCATCAACAACACGCCTATGCAACGACATCTTCTGCACAACATTTATTTTTACAGCATTACAATGACGTCAACAGCATTACAACGACGTCTTCAGCACAACTTTATCTTTTACAGCAAAACAGCATTACAATAACGTCATTTCAGGCGCCCACCTCATAATGCGGGTATTTTAATTTCAGTCAGGCGCCCACCTCATAATACAGGTATTTTAATTTCAGTCAGGCGCCCACCTTATAATGAGGGTATTTTAATTTCAGTCAGGCGCCCACCTCCTAATGCGGGTATTTTCAAGTTATTTTCTCTATAATTTTTCTCAGCAGTTATACACTAATTATATCTTAAGCTTTAGTTTGCAGGAGTTTTTAATTTGCAGGAATTTCATCACAGCGTGAAACTATCTCTTACGGCGAACCGAGGCAAATTGGTCAACGACCTACTTCGAACGTCGATCCGCTTTTCCCATTAGTTTCTCGCATCTGCGACCAGTGTCATCCTAAGTCGACACTGGGGCATTGTTTCTTGAATGTGCACTATCTTTTTGCAACTTCTATACCCCTCGGGATTCTATTTCTTACCATGCATTCCCGATGATCAGGACAAAATTGGCTACTCAGTCAGCTTCTTTGGCCGAAAACTCTTTCATCGTCTCCGTCCAAAGAGGGGCATCTGTTGACACCCAATTTTGTCCCATCCTTTATGATTTTTATTCGTAATTTTTAATATTTTTGACACTTTTAAAACAATTTTAAAATATAGGCATATATGTGTATATATCTTATTATTATTATTATTCGCATTTTTTACTATCATTTGCATCTTTATCATAATCATAGTTTTATCCATAATATTCTAGGTTATTTTATTCTCGCAAAATTGCATCGCATTTTCCTTTTATTAAGCATTAAACATTTCGCAAATATTATATTTTTATTATCACATCATTATGTTATTTTAAATAATTCACATCTTTTACAAAAATAATATTTTTAATGTTAAACCCCTTTTATATTTTTAAACCCAAAACAATTTCTAACCCATTTAATCTCCCCTCACCCAAAATAAATCAATACCCCACAAAACAAAACAAAACAAACCCCCCAATTTTCGGCCCACACCAAAACAAGCCCAAAACCAAATTCCCCTTTTATTCAAACCCATTTCCCTTCCCCTTTATTTCCCCCAATTCCCACAACCCACAACTAAAGCCCAACGCCCACTCCCCAGGCCCAACCGGCCATTAGCCAAATCCCAAACCCGTCGGCCCATCACCCTTCCAACCCAACTCGCCCGACCCAACCTAAAAACCGACCCAGCCCGCCCCTTTTAATTCCCCAAAACGCCCCACCCAAAAATCCCCAAAACTAAAAACCTAAACCCTAACACCCCTAACCTTCAACTCGCCGCCACCCTACGCCCCTACCCCCACGTCGCCGCACCCTACCCCTCACGTCGCCGCCTGACACCGCCAGTCTACCCCATCACCTCTCACCGCAACACATACCCCAAGACACGCCCCAAAAATCAGATTTTGTCCCCCCTTTATTTTGAAATTTGAATTCGTTTTTAGGGGGGTGTGAGGGGGTTGAACGTTGGGTTTGACACCTATAAAAACCCTCTTTGGTTCGCTGATTTGGGGGGAGGAAGTCTTTTTCGGATTAAAAAAAAAAGAGGTTCTTAGGGAGGAGTTTAATTCGATTTTTTTTAGTTTGAAATTTAGATTCGAGTCTTTGGTGGTATTGTATTTTTATTGGTGTTGTTGTTCATTGAAATCTGGAATTTTGCTACATTTCCACTATTTTTGGGTTCCGGGTCGGGTAACTTCCGGGTCGGATCAATCGGGTCAAGTCGAAACCCGGGTCGAAATTTCAGGTTTTTATTTTGTGTTTGAAGATTACAAATTCAAGCTTCTTTGTTCTTAATTTTGGTTAAGAATTACTTCTTTTGTTCATTAACTCCCAAAAATCCGAAATACCCCTTTTGTTCTTATATTTTCGAATCCGAAATATTACTCTAGTCCTTTAATTTTGCAATCTGAAAATTCCATTTCATTCCTCATATTTTCCTCTCAATTCGGGTCACTGCCGGGTCGGGTCGGGTCATTCCGGGGACGGGTTCAAACATCCGAAAATCAGAAAAAAACAGAGTCCTATTTCCAGAAAAAAATCAGAATTCAAAAAAATCTACAACAAATCAGAATTCTAACATTTCCGAGCGGATTCGACGATTCAAAACACGCCTCGGTTCGCTACCCGGAAAAGGTTAGACTCGTTCCAATTCTTCTATATTTCTTAAAGCTTATTTGATTATGTTGTTTATGCTTGATTTAGTATGATATTTTGCTAAGTAATGTAGTCTTGATTAATTAATATGATAATGAGACGATTTTGCTTATATAATTGTATTTATGTTGTTGGGATATTTCGGATTTGGAGTTGATACGTGATAGATGATATTGCCTCGATGTTTTGGTTAACTAATTATTGTCATTAGCTTTAGTAAGGTATCTTGGGTTCATTGTTAAATGCAATACGGATAATGTAAGATTAATATGTGTTTGGAAGAGCTATGGCTTGATTAAATACTCTTAGGACACCTAGCGGATTGTTGATATTCAAATTATTGTATGTTGTGTAAGTTGTTAGTTTGGTGGCTGCCTAATAAATCAAAAACGAGCATACTTTAATTGATTAAAATGACGAGATTTACACGTTATATTCTAGATTAATATGTGCAATTTTAAAAGGAGTATATTATCCACGTTTAATATAATAGTATGTGCGTTTGGTTTAAGTTTATGAATGTCATGTTTCTTTAAGATTAAGATGAGTTCAATGGAATTTATCATGTATGTTTACATAATTTATACATTGGTCTTCCTTGCCTCTTTTATTCTTGTTTAAATTTAGAGCCGGTTGTGTTAGCATACATTCTTTCTTCGGCTACTTTAGTATGCCAAATCTGAAAAAATAATGTCTTGAGGATATGTAAAATATATGGTCATGAGTATTCATTCCTATGTGTATTTAATGTTGTATATTTTGTGTATATATATGTTAGGAATATACATGTGTTTATATTTTCGTTCCGTCTACTAATCCTTTTCTTTTCTTTACATGAAATGCATCGGGAGTAACGAAGAGTCTCATTATGAGACTCATCATGACTTCGTCCAAAATGAAGAACTACATCTATGTTCATTGCATTCCCCGCTCTCGGAACTTCAAAACAAATAGGGTGTCGATGATATTGTCATCCGTCCTAGCCGCTACTTCTATTTATTGTCTAATTTTGTCTTTCATTATTATTTGGGTTGTAATAATTATTTAATTATGTCTTGTCATTAGAATGCTTAGAATAATTAGGCCGAATAGATGAATGAAAAGGATAATCTAACTGCCGTTAGTTTATTTCTTAGGATCGTTTGAAATTGGAAACCAACCGCTAGCTTTATTTGTTTAGGACCGTCTTGTGTGTTCCAAACTTAGCCTCTAGTTACTTTGTTCTATTTTTAGGTTAGTTATGCATGCTTTAATATCTTTCAAAAATAATTTGGCTATCTATTATTCATTTTCTTTAATCCTAAAAATAAGGTTTGCATTCTATCATATTTGCAACCTTGAAAGATTTTTCATAAAAAATTGCTTCTTTTATTATTCAATTGCCAAATATGTATTTTTCTATATAAAATATAACTTCGGGGCAATGATGAGGCTTAAACCTTTTTCCAAGATCAACATATTTAGTAGGCGAGGTGACTAAAAAAACCAACAAGGTATATATTCGCCGCCACAGCGTGATTATAATGATCTTTTCTATTTCACCCGAGAGACCAACACGTTTAGTAGGCGAGGCAATCAAAATAAACCACATTAGTCATATGTTTGCAGCCACGACGTGATTGGAATGTTCTCTTCAAAATTTAAGTCTGAGCCCTCCGTGATCAAAACATTCACTGTTTTGAATGCGGATATGGAGTTATTTGTATTTAACTGTTTCTAACCGTTTGTTCTTGGACAGCTTGCGAGGGATTAAAGTAAATAACGGCGAATTATTCCTCGGAGTTTATTTATTTTATTTCTTTCTTTAATTCAGCTTTTATCCCGCTTTGTATTGTAATATTATTTATCGCACTTATGTAACTATTGAAATGCTTAGAATAGGCAAACTTAGGATTAATTCATAGGGTAGTTTAAGATTTGAAACCCGTCGCTAGCTTATTTATTTGTAGGTTCGGTTGAATTCAAACTTAGAAACCCTTCGCTAGTTATTTATTTTAGGCTCGTCACGCGTATTCAAGATTTTCAAAAACAACTTTTGTCATCTTTTATTCGCTTTATTAATCATTAGAATAAGTTTATTTTTTGTCAATTTACAATTCAATGATTCCCAAAATTTTACTTCTTTGATAGTATAAATAATTTATTGTCACAAATGCATATTTTTCAAAACTTTACATGTATCTTTCTTTTTATGTCATCTGAATACGCACTTGTATAAAATGCATCATTTACTAATTATTTGCAAACATCTTTTAATCTATTATACTTGTAAAACATGCTTTTTTTAGCAATAATTAACCTGAGTTTGACCGGATAACCGCAAGTTAGCGGATCTTAAAGGATGCCTAACCCCTTCCCTTTAGGATAATAAAGAACCCTTACCTAGAATCTCATTAGTTTCGCAGACCATTAAAATCGGAGTTACTTTGCAGCATTTAGTTTAATATTTAGGTGTCCTAATTCACCGTAGAAAATAATTAGGTGGCGACTCCTCAACCCTTTTTACCCGGGAATCACCGAACACGTCCGTGCTCCGCTTTGACCCGAGCAAGGTCGAAAAACGGGCGCGACAGTTATATGCTACGTGATTATACTTGATTAATTATGTGAAATCCTTAGTAACCTTGTCCACTCTTGATAAGCAATTCTGTTAATAAAAATGAAAACTTTGTCTAGAAGTATGATATTTGATGAGTTATGTGAATTGTTGGATATTAAGTCAAGTTGTTAATTTGTTCAAGCTTATATGATTATAATGCATATGGTTATGAAGGGATCGGGTTGCACGCATGTGACAAGTTGCATTATAAATGCAAGGTAAGTGGTTTATGTGATTCAGAGCATGAGTAGGTCTTTGAGACATGTACTAGATGTGACATGGGAGGTCTAATTGATTCCGCGTGGTATGTGGACCTCGCGAGTCTCCCATGGGTCACATCTCCCGTATAGTCCTGAAAGCTCTGTATATATACGGAGCACATTGTATTGCATTTCGTTAATTTCTTATTCGATTATGTGTTTAATTTTTTTATCTAATTCTTAACTATTTGACCGTGTTGTTTCTTATTAAGTGCTTAAGTGGACTTTCTTATACGCTGTATTAGTGATGATTCCAGTTATATTGACTAAGTATTGGTAAGATAAATGAAGAATTTTCTACTAACGTCGTCACTACTTCTTTTGTTGTCGATTTATGAGACATACTGAGTACACATATTTTCTGTACTCAGTTTACATTTTCTGAACTTTTTGTGCATATTCATCTCGCAGCACTAGTGAAGTTCACCGGATCAAGTGAGTTCGTGCGGAGCATACTTCGGAGGTCGTGGTGAGTTGTCCCGCAACACCCTTCCTCCCTCTATCTTATTTAGTATTTGTCATTTCATACTATTTAGATAATGCATTTAGAGTTTTAGACATGTATTATCGACTATTTTAGAGGCTCTTGTACTTATATTACCAATTTTTTGATGGATTGTATTCGTGCTTGAATTATATTTTCTGCATTTCTATTTATAAGAACTAAGTATTATGGATGATGATTCTTTTCTTGATTTCTTTCTCGTATTTATTTAATTATTTATATTTTTGGATTTGGCTTGCCTATTCGTGAAAAAATAACGACTTGGACTTTTTGTATCGTGACAAAAATATGCACTAACAAGTGAAAAGATGTCAATTCAAACTCCACCTAGTTTTGTTGTTGTATGCACTTGTTCGTTCTAGTAGTAATTTTAGATTCATAAGTTGATTATCATGATGTACTTTTTGGTCTAAACAAGATGTAAGATTTAGAATACGTAATAAGTCTTTTTAGCTCTTTTCCTCATATGATGACAACTGCGAATTTTAGAATTTTATTAATCGAAACCTTCCAAAACCTATTAATATTGCCGTTGCCGCACTGACAAATTTGTCAATTGCTTAAAATATACGATAATTATTATAAATAATAAAACTAAAATAAAAATATTATAAAGAAAGAGGAAAGATAAAAGAAAGGAGGGTTCTTTATTTCTCTTGAAAGATGTATATACAATTAAGAAAAACCCTCTATATATATAGGGGAAAAATAACTTGGTCCCAAAGTTACTAACCCTAACTTTTCTCCTAAAGATAGATATTCATAATAAATAAATAAATAATATTTATAATACTCCTCTTTGAATGTCTATTTGATAGATAATGTGCTTCATTAAAACCTTACTAGAAAAAATCCAATGGGAAAGTTTTTAGTGTAGAAAAAAGAGTACACATTTCTAATAATACGCCCTTTGGTTGTCTCATTAAAAATCTTACAAGGAAAACTCAATGGGACAAAAACTTTGAAAGGGAAAAAGATCACAACGCGTATTAACTCCACGTGATGAGAACTTCAATCCAAAAACTTGAATCTTCATCTCAATTGTGCACCATCTTCTCAAAAGTTGCATTTGGTAGAGACTTGGTGAATAAATCAGTCATATTATTACTCGAACGAATCTGTTGCATATTGATATCACCTTTCCTCTGGAGCTCGTGTGAAGAAAAACTTTGGTGAAATATGATTTGTTCTATCTCCTTTATGAATCCTCCATTTAGCTGGACTGTTTATGTTGCATCTTTACTCTTTTGAAAGAGTTACATCATCGACATCGAATATTGTTGGAATCACACCAAGTACATTTCTGACATGCTTTATAAACTGATGTTACCTTTGTATGAATTGATTGTCATGTTGAACAACATCATATGACCGTGATCCTTCATGAAAATAGATAACATGTCTAGAGCGAACATTTTTGTCGATTAGATGAATGCTCTATATATCAAATAAACTTGACAATATTTGTTAGGATAACACATTCATATCAAACTTGCAATTGATCTTATTTCAATATCTCCAAGTAGGAGTAAAATTATACCGGGCTCATAATTATAGCAAGATATATAAATTCATCAATTGAATAAAGATATGATACTTCAGGACCGAAGAATTCTACGAGTTTTCTCATTTCAACAACTAGTATACTACTTTTAAGAACTCTTCAAGAGTTTCAATAATATTAAAGTCATCAGCTTGCACTAACGATATAACATATTTTGATTTCCACGAAGATGTTGGGGTAAATAGATCCTTAGTCATTAAATATTCATTAAGGTGATTAAATCGCATTCACCTTGCTTGATTTAATTCATATACGAATTATGATCAAACTTTTTGTAACGACCCGTCCGGTCATTTTTAGCTAAAGACTCTTATTTGCCTATGTTACTCTTCCCATGATCTCTATATGGGGTTTTTGATGCATGGAGATGGGCGACATGGATCTCGAGGTCCATTTATATGAGTTTCGGATGAAAAGCCCAAAACTAGAACCTTAGAGTTGAATAGTTTGATTCAAGGTTGACTTTTGAGTAGATGAATTTATTTCGGGCTTCCATCACTTCCGGTAGCACCGGAGGGTCATTTATGACTTAGTCGAGTCATTGGTTCACTTTCCCAGACAATCAGATGTGTTTTGTGGCCTTATTTGTGGTATTTATTTTTTCCGGATGATTCTTTAGAAAAGTATGACTTAACTCGGTTAAATGAGAAATTAGAGAGTACGAGTAAGTTCATATCACTTTTTACCTTAGATGAGCATGTCTGGTTTGTGTCTGGGGGTCTCAAGAGTGTTTCAGGTGTTTGATGAATGTCTGACTTTGTGTCCATGTTCTGGTGTCTGGTGTCCGCCTTAGAGACACTTCTGTTCGCTCCTGTGTGTTAGCCTCGATGGGAGGTTGGCTCGCAAAAGTGGGGGTAAGAAGAATGTTGAGTTTTTGCCTTGGCGGATGAGACTTCCGCAGGGGCGGGTGCGCCTCTACGGAGTCGGGTGCGTTGTGGCGCTGAAGTGAGGTGTCAAGTGACACCGCCTCAGCGAGGTCAAATCTCGCGGTTGCAAATCCTCGCCAGTGGGATCGATTCCGCTAGGGCGAAATTACTATATCAGGTGTCCTATTTAATTACCTAGATCATATTTATTTTTCTTAAATTAGAAAACATCGAACCTAGAGCCTCCAGATAGCATTTTCAGAAGTTTAAGAGCAATTTCTATTTGGGGTAAGAAATTCTTTCCTTTATGATTTGATTACATGCTTCTAAGTCCGTTAATGGTGACATAGTATGTTTATAAGTTGGGAAAGATGAGTTGTAAGTTCATTTGAGAATATGAGAGTTAAATAATTAATTAATGGAAGTTTTATGGATTAGATTGTATTTATATTGTGAGTTAGTGTTGGAATATGCTAGATTATCATGTTGTATGGCTTAATTTAGGAATAAAAACCCATTTCAATTGGGGGGAAATTCTAGGGTTTTCAATTTGGGGCTTTTTGTATATTGTTCAATTGAAGGGTCAAATGTGAATAGTTTTCTAATTAAGGATGTGATTACCTAGCATGTGTTCTTGGTATTTGAGTACTAAAGTTTGAGTCTTGGTGAAGTAGGTCCAGGGTTGATATTTAAAGTCTCGCTTGTTAAGGATTATATCTTTGTATATTGTGTAAGCTTGATTTTAACGAGTAGTATATACATGATTGGACTTTGACTATCATGAAGCGTAGCGGAAGGGCAAGGTTGTCACCGAGGCTTAATCGTGTAGTGCTTCTGTTCAGCCCATCGGTAAGCTACAGTTTACTTTTACAAGACTTTGATAAAAGTGCGTAATTAGTTATAAATATTAAAGGCTATTGGGCCTGTTAGGGGTCTCACTCAGATGGTTGTGATGAACGATTGAGTGGGTACCTGGGGTTTGGGGAATCAATCTTGTGCTTGTTCTGATTGTTGATTGATTGGGCTTGTCGTTAATTATGTGGGCTCATCACCATATTTTCTATCACTGTGCTTATTCATCACACATGCTCGACATGATATCCTGATTTACTTTAATGATATTTGATGTATTCTTGAAAGCATGTGATATTCATCTCTATACTTTCTTGCATCTCATTATATCACGATTCTTGCCTTATATTGTCATTTGCATTCATACACTCATGATTCTAATAATATTGATATTGGAGTGGTATGATATATGTTGTGGGTCCAAGACATCAAAAATGTAAGAATATTATGAGATTATGGCAACACTGAAATGATGATGATACGAGCGCAGCGGGGTTGTACACCTGCAACATATATTATTACAACTAAGAGCCGAGTTCCGATGGAAAATTTTTGAGGGGTATAAGGACCTTGCGGGTCCCCCCATGGGTGTACGATCATAATAAAAACTTGACATACTGTATACATGATGATAAAGGTACCTGGCATATGCATTGCATTCATACCATACATATATTACATCATTGATTATACGTGATTGTATTTGATATTGGATTTGATTATTGATGACTTGGTTGGATTTTGGACCTGAAATGATTGTACATGCTCATGATAATTGGATCATTGTCTTGTACTGGATAAACTTAAGTGATTATGAAATCTTACTTGAATAAGGTGATATGTGAACTCTGTGGACTATGTGACTTTACTTAGATTATTGAATTGTTATTATAGGATTACTAGGTGTCAACTTGATATTTATCTCGTTTTGCGTATTTTCTGTCATTATCGGCCTATGATGTCTATGGGGGTACGTTGTGTACTCATGCTATACTTGCTGCATCTTTGCTATCCGATCACTAGCTCAAGACCACGTGGCTGAGTTCAAGTAGTTGATCTCCATCATTCTGGGCGAGGATGCTATCTCCATCATACCCTTGGGTGTTTATCTCTATTTCAGTCTTTTATTGCACTTTAGAGACGTGACAAATATTTTCAGATTATGTATTCAGTTTTGACACTTGTTGCCATGTTCAGACTTGTATCAGTTTTTATAGTGCTTTTATATTCACATACTAGATCTCAGGGGATGTTGTTCGATGTTCAGACTTATATCCTTTCTGCATTCATATTATAGACAGTTTATGTAGTATCTTGTTATCTTTCGCTTTTATTAATGTTACCATACTAATGATCGAAAAACGGTTCGCCTATTGTTGAGAATGAGTAGGTGCCACCACGATTTTTGAAAAGGGATTGTGACACTTTTAGAACTTGTATATGCTTCAGGCATTTAAAATTCTTCAAGAATTTTCATACGAATTTTATCAAGTGACAATATCCATTGATATTTAAATGAGTGATATTTTCTGTTGCATGGACGGCAGGTCCAATAAGCTTTAAGCTTACCAAGATGTGTCATTTCACTTGGTAATTATTTCTATGTCAATATGCTTTAACTCACATAGAATTCAGATCCTCACAATCTTTTATAATATTGCGCATTATATTGTGTTAAAGATATCGTCGACTATATATTATCTTGTATCGATTCGCAATATGACATAACTTATTGAGATCTCATCACCTTCATTATTTTTAAATATCTAAATCTCTCATGAAGTTTCATAAAGTGTTATGTCGTAGGCTATTCAAGAGCACATTACCTCTTATATGATCATTTTGATCACTTTCTCCTCTCCTTTTTCAAGAATTATCCATTTGAAACAGATTGGTCTACCACACTTCATGCATGTTATAGACTCTGTCCTATAGAGACATTAATAGGAGCATTTTCAGCTGAAATATGATATTAATTTTGGGTCAGTAAATGCTTCTAGCATTTAACTTGAATTGCATTTTGAATGAGAATCATACTAATGATAATTCACAACATATTTCTTAGCTATTTATTTTCTCCCCCTTATGTTAGAAAAACTAACATATATCCCATCTTCTTTTGGGGAATTCATCTTTATGTGTCATGGTAGATTAATTAATCATGTACCACACATAAAAAACTATTAGATGGAAATATATGATTGCTAACCATGAACCAATTGTGAGGGAAGCATTATCATAATTTATTGGTCTGAAGTATACAAGTGATATTGTATGCTATATATCATATCTCAGATCAACACATGAATCTTTGTTCTTGTAAATAATAATTTAGCTATTTATTGGAGGAATTCTACGCCAAATCAGCTTGGATAACCATCATTTACAAGATGAATTATCTTGATTGCATAATTTGAAAGTTGTGCTCTCAACTCAATTATTTTGAGCAAGTAAACTTGCACATGTCAAACTACGGGTTGTCAATAAAAGCACATGTGATCGTCTTATCGATGCATCTATTTAAGACATCACAAAACATGTGAACGGACCCATATTCACCTTTTATATTTTTCCAGAATTTTGGAAATTCAATTCCAGTATTAGCTTGTATAATCAACTAATCATGAGAACAAGCAACAAAAATAATTTTTGAAGAATCTTCTAATTCTTCAATATATGTCAAATACTCAATCTGCACATCATATTTGAATCGGGATGGCCAAATCGCTCATGCCGACTAATAAAATTATTTATACTAGTAAACTTCAAGTATACCACATCATGTGCTATTTGTTTTAGTAAACTACTGGTTTACTATGACATGATTTATTTTGTATCAATAAACTTCTGATTTACCGTGACATGTGATTTCATCATGCTTATTTGTGTAATACAATTTAAAGAATGAAGAGGGTAATAATTCACATACATATTTCTTACCCACTATGATTTTGAAGATATTTAATCCTCCAATCATTTATAGCTTCAATATTATAGCCTATTTACTTTAGTAAACTTCGGGTTTACTACAACTTGTGTTTCGATCATAACAACTTCGTTTATACAATCTAGAACGCATTACACAATAGTACATAAGCTCTTCGGAGCCTTTAACTTATTCTCCGTAATCAAATATTTATTTGGACACCACTGGTCTCATAATCTTCTAGATAAATAGTTAGCTCTTCTGAAGCCCTTGATCAGTTTGGTTCTATCAAATCTTACCTAGATATTGCCGGTGTCATAGGAAAAATTGCAACTAAATGAACATTATAAAGACAATCTTAAATTCATAAATAACGAAAAAGTAAACATTAAGTTATATAATCTTTAATACTTCTATCATCAACTTCTATATATGAAAGAAATAATCCCTTGATTATTTTCATTAATTGAAAGACTATATATACAAGTTACATAATAGGAGAATCCTATTCATATTCTATTCCTAAAACCTTTTTCTATACATTTATGGTAATACCTGCTGAGTCTTACCATCACCCACAAGCCGCGCCTTAAGTCGACCAAATGAACCATCTGAATTCTCCTTATGAGCAAAAATCCACATAGACCTGATAACATTAATACCACATGGACGGGGCACCAACTCCCACGTCTCATTATCAATAAGAGCATTATATTCATCAGTCATAGCAATTTTCCAATTCGGGTCGTTTAAGGCAGACACAGGATTACAAGGCAAGGGGGATTTAGAAGGAGATTTATTATAAAAAATCTGAAGAGGGGAAGAATATGTCAAACCTTTGGAAGGAGTTATGTTAAGTAGATATGTAGCCATTTGAAGAGCGTGATGCCAAAAATATTGGGGTACGGAAGCATGAATTAATAGAGTGCGGATAATGTTATTTATGGAATGAATTTTACGTTCGGCTTTCCCATTTTGTGAAGATGTATGGGGACAAGAAAAACAAAAATTTATCCCATTAGTAGCACATAATTCCCGAAACACCCCATTATCATACTCTTTTCCATTATCACACTGAATATTTTTGATTTCACGGTCGAATTGGGTTCTGATGAATGCTCTAAATTTTAGGAAGATGGAAAAAACTTGAGATTTCTTCGCTATTGGAAATGTCCATAAAAATTAGAATAATCATCTAAAAAAAGAACATAATACCGATGACCCATAGAACTAGGAACAGGAGACGTCCATAAGTCGCTATGAATAATATCAAATGACATTAAAGTATGAGATTTTGAGTCTATAAATGGCAACTTAACAATTTTTCCTAAAGAACAAGATTGACAAATTGGATTACGACTCGTACCCTTACATAAAATAAAACTATTTTTATCTAAAGCTGACAAAATAGAGGACTCCGGATGACCAAGACGAGCATGCCACAAGGAAGGAGAGATGGCTGCAAAAACTGATGACATGGTTTGACTCGATGGACCGGGACTGGGTGTGATAGGATAAAGATCTCCCCTACTATCACACCTCATGAGAGGACTCCTCGTCTTGAAATCCTTTACAGAGAAACCAAATGGATCAAATTTAATAGAAACAGAATTGTCAGTAGTGAATTTACGGACAGAGACTAAGTTTTTAATCAATTTGGGGGCGTGTAGGGTATTTTTTAAGATAAGAGGGGGATGAGGGGGAGACAATGTTTTATGACTATAACCACGAATTGGAACAGAATTGCCATTACCAACAATTATACCGCGAGGGTTGCTCAAATTGGAATAAGATGAGAGAGTACCTGAATCGGATGTCATGTGGGTAGTGGCACCGGTGTCCATATACCATTTTGGGTCCGGTTGTGTCAAACCCAGTGTGTGCATCGCGGCCTATATCTGTCCGAGTGGGGCCTTCTGCGTGATGAGCTTGCGGGGACTGAGGCCCAAGCACCCGTGCTTGCGGTCTCGGCCCAGACTGTTGGTCAGAATCGACCAGTGAATTGGGCCTGGGTGGTCTTTGGGCTTGTCAATTCTTTGGGCTGGCCACTGCCGCTGGGAGGTAAACTGGCTGGGCCCAAACTACTGTTGTGGGGCCCACTGCCACTGCATAAGGGGCCACTGTGGGCCCCAGAATTGTTGTTGTTGCTGCTGACCACCACGAGAAACCCCCACTGCCACCACCATTCTGCCGGCTGCCGCCGTTGTTGCCGTCGCGGTTTTTGCCATTTTTCTTATTTTGACCCTTTTTGCCGCTACCGTTGTTGCGGTTTTGGCTCGAGTTGTTGGAACCGGTAGGATATACCGTGGACTCGGTCATCATGACTACGGGACTAGTACTGGCAGCCGCTCATTTCGCTATGCCTGCTTCTTCTAGTGTAAGCATAGAACGCACCTGATAAAATTACGGAAGCGGATTGCTTTGTCGAAGAAGCATTCCTACACAACTATAGGCCTCGGAGAGGACGGAAACCATTTGGAGGACCAAACGATCGTTCGAAACCGGCACACGCCAATGTTGCGAAGTTGGTCCACCAATTCCTTTAATCTTTTGCAATAAGCCGAAACATTAGGAAAATCTTTCATATTGACGTGGGAGAAATCCTGCACAAGGGTAACGGCTCTAGAATTTTGATTTTGGAATATATCACGCAGTCTATCCCAAGTCGCCTGTAAGGGCCGGATGAAACATGTTCCGGGATGTAACATATTGATAGAACAATATGTGATTGAGGGATTATGGAGAAAATTTTGGGAAGAAAAGAGGTTCCGTCGGCACACAAACCGAGAGCAAAACATCTCGGAAGTGGAGGGAAGTCGACGGAAAATTTAGGAGAGTAGAGAGATGATTTTAAGACCTAGACTCTTGATACCATGAAAGAAATAATCCCTTGATTATTTTCATTAATTGAAAGGCTATATATACAAGTTACATAATAGGAGAATCTTATTCCTATTCCATTCCTAAAACCTTATTCTATACATTTATGGTAATACACTAATTATGGTAATACAATACTAATTATATTACAACCTTACCTAAACTAGGATACTAAATATTTACTATAAATTACACATAATAATCAGCCCATCCGAGGGCCAATCAGTGAGCATAGCCGAGACCTAATATACACAATATACACATGTATATCGTGTGTATATTTAACAATATAAATATTTCTTTCATGGAGAATACCCAATAACATCTGAATATGTTGTAGAAAGCGACAACCACATAATTGTTTCTTTCTTCAAGAAAATTTTCTATGAATTGTTATTTCCTTCTGGAAAATCAGTAAATAAACATACTATACTAATGTGGTTATAGTAGACAAAATTATATCCTTTCGCCTTACAATGATATATAATAAAAGTATCCAAGATGATTTGACATACGACAAGTACGTGCATCAATGACCTTCATACAACAAAATAATATTTATATACTTTGTTATTTTATCTCTTCAGGAGGTGTGTTATGGTATTTCTTCATTCACTTCGGGGAATGAAACTTGGTCATTTAGATGCATTTTATACACAATTTTCAATAGCTCATTATTTTTATCAAACACAAGAAAATAGTGCTTCAGAATATTTCTTAGACATTTTCAATGTCTTACTACTTATGGAGTAAATTTTTAAGTTAAACTTCTTCGGGAATAAAGTTCAAAGTTTTACTACTTCGGGAGTAAATTTTAAAGTTCAACTACTTCGAGAGTAAATCTTAGAGTTCTACTACTTCTGGAGTAAATTTTAAAATTCTACTACTTCGAGAGTGAAGTTCAAAGATTTACCACTTCGAGAATAAATTCAAAGTTCTACTACTTCGGGAGTAAAGCTCAAAGTTCTACTACTTCCAGAGTAGAGTTCAAAATTTACTACTCCGGAAGTAAATTTCTGAGCTTACTGCTTCGGGAGTAAACCATAGAATATTCAGAATGTTTCTTCTCAAGGTGAGTCGTGATAACTTCACAATACAACACACACTCGTATTTATAAGTTTTACTATATACTGTCATATTCACTTCAGAAAACTGATCTATATTTATAACATTAATCAAAAGTTCTCATTCTTAAGGAATGAAACACAATCATGTGCACATGCCTTAACTATATAAAATTATGGTTACTTAGAAGCACTTTTAAGATATTGCTACTACACGAGCAAATCGAGACATACACATAATATAGAAGATATTTCTTTAATATATATTCAGTTGTAATTACAATAAGCGTATGAAAATATTATCACTTCTGATGGATATAGGCTTATATAAAATTTAGCCGTAACAGAACTTAATTATAAAACATTACCACTCCTAGTGGCCATATATTGCTTGCTAACTCTCCAGGAGTTCAAGTATATTCCCCAAGGTGAGATATCTAATTTATAAGATTGTTGTAGAATAAATATAATAAAATTAACAGTAACTAAATAGCATTAGCCATTAATGGATGAAAATAATATTAGCCTCCCTTTTCATAATCTTGTTCGTTAGAAATAACAGTAAGACATGAACTGCCAAAAATTCAATCAAGGTCCTCAGATTCAATAACCAAAATCGATACCTTTATAGCAAAGACGAAAGTATAAAATATAAAGGTACTAACCTGCCAATCTTGAAATCATATCCTCTTCAATCATATTTTGCTAATATTGAAAGGAAACAATTCGCCAAAGGAATACTGAAAGAAATAATCCCCTTGATTATTTTCATTGATTGAATAGGTATATATACAAGTTACATCTTTCCATAATACTACAAATTATTTTCCTATTCTACTTCTAAATCCTTATTCTACCATAATTCTAACTATACAATTATGGTAGGTGTATAACACTAATTAAGGTATCCTTTTTATTACAATATACTACAAATATATATACCATATATACTACAAATATTTCTGGCCGAGAGTGGCCCATTGGCCGAGAGGCCGAGAGGCCCAATTCATTCTGGTCTGTTTAACACACCCCCGCAGTCATAGCGGACGGTTTTCGAACGCTGAGACTGTCCCTAAAATCTTCAAAGAGAACCGCTGGTAGACACTTTGTAAAGATGTCTGCAATTTGATAACGAGACGGAACATGACATACGCGAACTTGACCCTTTGCAACCTTTTCCCGGACAAAGTGAATGTCCATTTCGATATGCTTGGTGCGTTGGTGTTGAACGGGGTTACCTGAGAGGTAGATGACACTAATGTTATCGCAATATACCAAGGTTGCCTTCT
The DNA here is from genome assembly GCA_029783415.1 of Anisodus acutangulus. NCBI lineage: Eukaryota > Viridiplantae > Streptophyta > Magnoliopsida > Solanales > Solanaceae > Anisodus > Anisodus acutangulus. The sequence continues at coordinate 28,079,682 of CM056494.1, forward strand.
GAATGGGACAATGAAGCTCCAAAAGCAAATTACGTAGCCAACAGGACTCGGAGACCACATTCGCTACCCCTCGATATTCTGCCTCTGCACTGGAGCGTGACAGAGTTGCTTGACGTTTTGCCGACCATGAGACCAAGTTGTTGCCAAGGAACATACAGTAGCCGGAAGTCGACCGTCTGGTGTCGGGACAACCACCCCAATCAGCATCCGTGTAAGAGACAAGTGTGGATGTAGATGAAGGATACAAGTGCAACCCATAGTCCAGTGTCCCCTGAAGATACCGAATGATGCGTTTGATTGCATTCATGTGCTCAACCCTGGGATCATGCATGAATAAACACACCTGCTGAACCGCATATGTAATATCTGGTCTGGTAAAGGTAAGATACTGGAGGGCCCCTGCAAGACTGCGATAGCGGGTCGGGTCCTCGTATGGTGCACCTGCTGCGGCACTCAGCTTTGGGTTTGCATCAACCGGTGTGGAAGTGGACTTACAGGATGACATCCCCGCCCTCTCGATGATCTCAGCAGCATACTTCCGTTGAGATAGAAACAAGCCACCTGAATGACGCTTGACGGCAATCCCCAAAAAATAACTCAACGGCCCCAAGTCCTTCATAGCAAACTCAGAACTGAGCATGGTCATGATAGATTGGCGCAAGGCATCGGAAGAGGCGGTCAAGATGATATCATCCACATACAACAGACTGTAGGTCAAAGAAGAACCACGGCGGTAGATGAATAAGGAATTGTCTGACCGGCTATGAGTGAATCCAATAGTTGAAACAAAGTCAGCAAACCTCGTGTACCAGGCCCTCGGAGACTGCTTAAGCCCATATAAGGACTTCTTCAACAAACATACATGATGAGGACGGTTTGGATCCCTGAAACCCAAAGGCTGATGCATATAGACTGTTTCCTTGAGATCACCGTGTAGGAAAGCATTTTTGACATCCAACTGATGAATTGGCCAAGTCTTTGACAGAGCCAAGCTAAGCACAGTGCGTATGGTAGCCGGTTTGATCACCGGACTAAACGTCTCCCCACAATCAATTCCAACCTGCTGAGTCTTACCATCACCAACAAGGCATGCCTTATGTCGAGCAAAGGACCCATCTGAATTCTCCTTATGAGCAAAAATCCACATAGACTTGATAATATTAATACCATATGGACGGGGCACCAACTCCCACGTCTTATTATCAATAAGAGCATTATATTCATCAGTCATAGCAATTTTCCAATTAGGGTCATTTAATGCGGACACAGGATTGCGGGGCAAGGGGGATTTAGGGACATCAAAATGTAAATTAAAATGTCTTTTAGGTGTAAAAATACCCCGCTGACTCCGAGTGACCGGTCTATGACTCGATGAAGAATTGAGGGAATTTTTTAGGCTCGGGACGGGTGCCCAGCGAGCGATGGGCTCTTGGCAGCAGCGATGGGCTGTGGCCCAAATCGATAAAAGGTGGACTCGGTTTACGGACCCGATTCGAGGTGGGCCAGCCCAATTCTTTGGAACTGTTCGATGGCGGCTATTTGGATGTGGCGTTCTTGTGGGGCGGCCAGGCGATGGGCCCATTGGAGGATTTTAGATGCGGAGATGTCCGAAAAATTCCGAATAATATACGGGGATATTTGGTCATCCAAAAATTATATGACTTAGGTTCGAATATGAACTTTCGTAAATAGGAATTGAGTTTCAAAGAAATGACATGGCGATTGATTATGATTTTCTTGCAGGAGAAATCAAAACACTTATAACCACGATGATTTGACGGATAACCCAAAAACACACACGGGGTAGACCGGGCCTGAAGTTTGTTAATTGTGGTGGATGGGAATAACGGATAACACAAGCACCCAAAAATCCGAAGGTGAGAATAAGAAGGGTTCTTATTATATAGGACTTTGAGGGGGGAAGAGTATGTCAGACCTTTAGACGAAATTATGTTCACGGGTAAGTGGCCATTTGTAGAGCATGATGCCAAAAATATGGAGGTATGGAGGCATGCATTAGGAGAGTTAGGAAAATGTTATTTATGGAACGAATTTTGCGTTCGGCTTTCCCATTTTGTGAAGATGTATGAGGACATGAAAAATGAAAATTTATCCCATGAGTAGCACAAAAATCTCGAACCTCCCTATTGTCATACTCTTTCCCATTATCACATTGAATATTTTTATTTCTCTTTCAAATTGAGTACGAATGAACGCTCTAAATTTTATGAAGGCGAAAAACACTTGTGATTTATTCGCAATTGGAAACGTCCAAAAAATCTAGAATAATCATCTAAAAGAGAACATAATATCGATGACCCATTGAACTAAGAGCAGGAGATGTCCATAAGTCGCTATGAATAATGTCAAATGGCATAGAAGTATGGGAATTGGAGTCTACAAATGGCAACTTAACAATTTTTCCTAATGAACAAGGCCGACAAATTGGAGTACGACTTGTACCCTTACAAGAAATAAAGCTATTTTTATCTAAAGGCGATAAAATAGAAGATCCCTGATGACCCTGCATTTAGCATGCCACATGGAAGGAGAGATGATCGCAAAGGCGATGGCAAGGTGGACTCGATGGGTGGCTTAGGGCATGATAGGATACATATCTCCCCTACTATCACACCTCATGAGATGACTCCCCGTCTTGAAATCCTTCACAGAGAAATCGAAAGGATCAAATTCAACAGACACAGAATTGTCATTTGTGAATTTTCGGACAGACACTAAATTTTTAATCAATTTAGAAGCATGTAAAGTATTTTTCAAGAGGAGTGGTGGATTAGGAGGAGACAATGTTTTCTGACCATACCCTAGAATTGGAATAGAACTGCCATTACCAACAATTATCCCCCGAGGGGTGCTCAAATTGGAATAAGATGAGAGAGTATCTGATTCGGAAGTCATGTGAGTAGTGGCCCCGGTGTCCATGTACCAATTTGGGTCCGGTTGGGACAATCCCAACGTGTGCATTGCGGCCTCGATATCGGTGCAGTGGGGCTGCCGCATGATGGGCTTGCGGAGGGCGGGGCCTAAGGGCGCCATTCCGTGATCTTCTTTGGGCCATAGGTCTTGAATACCTTCTTTGTTGGGCCCTTTGGGCGGTGGGCGCCATCTTTGGCGTTGGGCACTGGGCTGTTGGCGATCCAGCGGCCGAAAGCGTGGTGGAGGGTGCGGGTTCCATCGCCAATGGCCCCACCGCTGGGCCACGGTGGTGGTGGCCTTGTACCCTGGATGGGACCTACCGCTGCTTGTTGCTCACCGGAACCGCCACGAGAACCACCGTTTGCCCAGCGGTTTTGTTATTTTTGCCTTTATTCTTGCCGCCACCATTATTATGGTTTTGGCCGAATTATTAACAAAACCCGAAGAACTAGGAGAGGATGCCATCATGACAAGCGGGCTTGCTCAGATAGCGCCTTTTTAGCCAAACCGCTTCTTCCAACGTCGGCATGGAGCGGGCTTGATGAAAGTCGGGAAGAGGGTTGCTTTGGCGAAGGAGAGTTCCAACACCATTATAGGCCTCCAAAGCCCTAACCAATCGTAGAACTCGACGATTATTTGTTCTTGGTGCGCCAACATTACGGAGTTGATCCGCCAATTTCTTTAGTTTCTTGCAATATGCGTAAACGTTTGAATACGTCCATTCGAGCGAGAGAGAATTCTGCTCGAGTGTGACGATACGGGAATGTTGGTTGTCTTGGAATATGTCACGCATTTATTCCATGCGACCATAGCCGTGGTATCGGGCTCCATAATCGTCGTAGAAGGTCCATCAAATAGTGGCGTATATCCACCGAAGAACGGTAGCATCAAGTGTAATCCATACCTCGGGATCCTCCGCGGGAAGGGTCTAGCGGGAGGAATGATGTGATGAAGAACTTGATAAGAGATAGCGTGAATTTTAAACAACTCCGCCCACGTTGCATATTGAGCGTTTTCCATCTCAAGGACAATAGGGACACCGAGCTTGATATTGGAAACCGTGAGGCGGGGTGAAAATTGTTCTTAGACATATTGAAAGAACAAAGAAGGAGGGAAATTTAAGAGAGGTTTTGAGAGCGGAAGACGAAATTTTGGAAGAGAAAAACCGAGAAGGGGGTCTCGGCCAAAGGGAGGCAAAAGTTTGAGAGAAAAAAACTTTTGTTTAGACCTAGTCTCTTGATACCATGAAAGAAATAATCCCCTTGATTATTTTCATTGATTGAATATGTATATATACAAGTTACATCTTTTCATAATACTACAAATCCTTTTCCTATTCTACTTCTAAATCCTTATTCTACCATAATTCTAACTATACAATTATGGTAGGTGTATAACACTAATTAAGGTATCCTTTTTATTACAATATACTACAACTATATATACTATATATACTACAAATATTTCTGGCCGAGAGTGGCCCATTGGCCGAGAGGCCGAGAGGCCCAATTCATTCTGGTCTGTTTAACAAATACCATTCCTCTAGCTACTAAATACAAGGTAGAGATTCCATAAAATGCAATAATTTAGTATACCTTACTGTGGGAATCAATCTCAGAATAGCGGAGTCTCATATTGATAACGTGTTATAAGATAATAAAAGTAGAATAAGAATATTGTGGAGAAAGAGAGAAGAGAAGAGAGGAGAGGAGAGTTCTTTATTTCTTTTGAAGGATATATATACGACGGACAAAAAACCTCTCTATATAGATGAAAAATAACTTGATCTCAAAGTTACTAACCCTAATTTTTTTCTCCTAAAGATAGACATTCATAATAAATAAATAATATTTATAACAATAATTTCATTTTGTATGGCTATATCTAATTAAAAATAATTTTTATATAAGATTTTAGCTATAAATATGTGGCATATAAAAAATACTCTTGTCATTTGTAATATGTTAATTATGTGCGAATTATAATGCAATGATTGTTTATGCCATGAATAATAATATATAAATTATTATGGAGAAAATACATAAAATCTCCTCTTAACTTATCGTCATAACTCACTTTAGCAATTTAGCTTTACGGGGCTTTTTTTAACCCCTTACTGAATGACGTGGCAAGAAAGTGTTATCAGTTTCTAAAAGCTTGTGAAGAGGAAAAAATTACATTAATAATGGTCCAAAGTGTACACATGTCATTTTCTAATTAGACATGCAGCTAGTTATACTTAATTATGTTTTTCTTATTATTTAATTTTTCATTTTAGGGTTTCCTTTTCTTTTTCCTTCTCTCAAATCCATAGTTGCCGCCCATCACCACCCTATTCCATTTTCTTCACAATGATTTCACCGTCAATGGCGTCGAAGCCCACAAAACTTCTGGCTCCTCCATCATCGCTGCTATACCGATTTGTTGAGTTTTTAGAAATTGATCTCATTTTTTCTTAAACCTGCCCTCTTTGTCTCTTCTCAAATTTCATATCCATGACTATAATTTTCTCGAAATTGATCCGTTCTTGAGGTAAATTGTCGTTTCAAGAATTTCTGAAACTTTGAAGTTCTAAAACCCTTTCAAGTACATTTAATTTCTTCACTTTTCCCTTTATCAAATTTCTTCTTCTTCAATCTATCCAGCGCCGCAAAAACGTTCGAATTCTTTACCATCACAATCCCTTCTTCCCTTCTGTTACTCCCCATCATTTCAACCAATTTTTTCAACTAAACCCAATTTTTCTTCTTGAATTTCCGTTCTTCTTCTCAAGAAAAAAGGTAAAGAAATTAAAGAAGGAATTGATAGTCGATTAAACCTTAGGGCTTATGTTTCAGCTTTACACAAGCTTAATTTCTTGATGAATTCTATAAATTGAGTATGAAAAATGTGTGAGTTTTGTAGGGTATTTCGAGATATGAAGAAATAAAAACTTATGGTGGATGCAGTTTCACCGGAAAATCAAATTCTGGCGACCTTTTTTTTCTCTATATAAATGTCTATCTCATCAATAAATTACTATGTCGAAAAGCTCCTATGGGTTGGGGTGTTGTGAATCTTTGATTTTTTCTTGTCATGAAACTGGAACTCTATAAGTTTCCATGAATGTGGGAAATAATAGAAAATAGGGAAAGAAGGAAGAAGAAGAAGAAAAAAGTAAAAGAAAAACAATAAAATAAATTATTTTTTAGTTAGTTTCGATGAATTTATATAAAAAATTCATTAAATGACGTGGATCTATCACAAAACGAGTGGTGAAATCACACTCAACTCTCAATTGGTCCGGGGAAGTAAGGTCGAACATAATTCATGTATAAGTTGTTTAGGGGGTAAAGAATTGCTCGTAAAATTTAATTGTTAAAATGAGTTTTTGATGCAAGTTTAAGGGTGATTTTATGTATTTTCTCAGTATAATATAATGAATAATAATAATAATAATATGTAAAAATTAATTACTTCAGGGTTTTAAGTTGTCTTTAACACTTTTAATTCCCATATTGTAACACGCCTAATACTCCATAATCGATCACATATAAAATAAAACATAACTTCAGGCATAATTAATTAATGCAAGTATTATTTAATATCATAAATAAAATGCTTAATTTTTTTTTTCTTATATGATCAACCAATAATATAGTAGTATGGAGTGGTTATTTTTATTAATCTCTCCAATCAAATATTCTATTATTTCACGCAAAATTTTGTTAAAGTTATTTTTTTAATCCATTTAACTAAATACCTCGTAATATCTTGTGGTCCAGATGGTGTCATGACAAGCCTATAGAAATATATCAGTAAGATAAAGTAGAAATATTAAAATTCAGTTGCCACGCCTCAAACCCGGGGAGGCGTGACAAACTTGGTATTAGAGCATCTCAGTCTTAGGGAGTCTACAAAGTTGTGTCTAGTAGAGTCATGCTTATGAATGTGTTGTGTACCACATTTATAATTAGGAGACTAAGGTGCATTTTAGGAATGGTTATTCTTCTTTCATCTCCATATCGTGCTATAGAGCCGAGTCGTAGAAGTTTGAGTTTCTCTTACATGTTGGTGTTTGTATACAGATATGCACGTGACAAGAAAAGCTACAACTAGCCAAAAGGGAAAGGAAATTGAGGGGGAAAGTACTAGTAGACTGCCGCCGACTAATGTAGATATGTCTGAAGTTTGGGGTGAGTCGCCTTCTAGAGTATCCCCCACTCCACCAGCACATGAGGAGCTTCATAGAGCTTCAGTACCTCTAGTTCTACCACCAATGCCCTCTAATAAGGATATCATGAGTGCAATGCACTTGTTGACACGGTTGGTGGCTGCACAACGACAACCGAGATCACCGGCTGGTGTTGGACCTTCTAAGGGCCTAGGAGTTCGAGGGTTCGTGAGTTTATTGCTTTGAACCCTCTAGGGTTCACAGGACAGATCAGAGAGAAGATCCACAAAAATTTACTAATCATCTTCGCAGAATCTTTAAAGTGATGCATGCTTCGAAAAACAAGGTGGTAGAGTTGGCATCTTTTCGACTGTGAGACATAGCGATCCTTTGGTACGAGGGATGGAAGAGGTCCAGGGGACTCGAAGCATTTCCATCAGAGTAGGAGGACTTCATAAAGGCCTTCCTGGACCATTACTTACCACTGGAGATTAAAGAGGCTCGAGTGGACCCGTTCTTATCCATTTAGCAGGGAAATATGAGTATTCGGGAGTATAGTCTCCTATTTGATTCTCTGTCCAGGTATGCTAGGTCTCTTGTTGAATCGATGCGGGCCAAGATTCACCGATTTATAGCAGAATTTGCACCAAAGTATGTTGACGCATGTACTACAGCCTCACTGAATGATAATATGGACATCTCTAGGATTCAAGCATACGCTCATAACTTAGAGGAGCATAGACAACAATAATAAATAGTTCAAGCGTGAGATATGCAGCAAGGTAAAAGAGGCAGGTCAATGAATGAGAATGAAAAGCCACAGGGTGATAGTAAATCTCAAAGAAAATCAGTGAGATGGGGCCAGTTTGCAACCCAGATGAGGGACAATCTATTAAGATATCAGGGATCTAGATATGACCAGGGTAACTTGTCAGGGAAATCACATATTGAGGGCACAAAGAGCGCATGATCATGAGCATGATGGACATATAAGGTTGTCTTTGCCACGTTGTCAGCAGTGCCGGAGTAGACATACTGGACCATGCCTATGAGGCTTAGATGCCTGTTTTAGATATGGAACGCCGGGGCACATACCATAAGATTGCTCGACATTAGGACAAAGAGACATCAATACTTAAGGAAAGATTCTAAATAACCGATAAAGAGATACCTAGGTACGTTATCGCTATTAACGCATAAGATTGTATATTTATAGGGTATTAATAGTTTATATGATCAACTAAGACTAGATGATGTAGTAAGCAGAACAAAAGTTCCAGAACGATATGCGAGATTAGAATGTTTCCCCTTAAGATGAACTGTGATAAAAGAGTATTGGTGGGCCGGCATAGACTTATACATGTAAGGTAAGTAACGTGAAAGTAGCCTCGAGTCGAATGAGAGGCCTCGGTAGTGTTAAACTAAAGTGTGAGTCATGACATAACATGAGCTACCTAGTCGTAATGGAACCATGAGAGTAAAATATCCTAGATTAAGAAGCAGAAAGTCATAAGATCAATGAATTACCAAGTGAAGAACCCTAGTACATAGATAAATGCCCAAAGATACAACTTGTCGTAGTTTTGTAGATCTTTGCAATGTGAAGCCTGGTGATTGGCTATAGAGTTAGAAGGAAACAATAAAGAGTTGCTTAGACATGTTTACAAAGGTAGAGTTGTACAGGCTACATGACAGAAGGTAGCGATAGTTATCAATCCGAAAGGATTCTGATGATAAAGTTTTAGGCGTGAGAAAGAGGCATAAGGGCGGGGGGAGGGGGGTACCCTGGGGTTTGGATTTTTTCATGGAATGGCTGCCTAGATAGAAAGGACTGTACTAAAGTGTTCGTGTGAGCCAATAAGTTATGAGGCTAATAAGAACATCACTTTAAAATACGAGGACGAATGTTAAATAGGGGGATGATGTTACATCCTATATTTTTATATGTTAAAGTGTGTCGTAAGTACCTAGCGTAAGCTCAGAGAGGTTAAGATACCTCTATAAGGTTAAGGAAGGTTTTAAACAAGTGTTAAGTAAGTATCGTAAGAATTCGAGGCTAAACGAATCGAAAAAATTAAGTTCATCGAAACTCGGAGAAAGGTAGGCAGAATTTTGGATAAGATTTTGGCCCAACCTTCTGGGGGTATATCTTCTAGTGCATAAGGATTTATAGGGCGTGTAACCTATCTAAACTCAATTTCAGTGAGTCTAATTTCCAACGCAATAAACCGTTCATCAATCGGAGCTCTGTACAAAACGTTATGTATGTTTTAAGAAAACACTGCAAAACATCTCCCTTTGGGACCCACTTAGGAGGTGGAAATGTTTTAATTTCTATATAAAGCGGTAGCTCGACTTCAGACATCATTTCTTACTATTTTCAGACCCTAAACACTCATAAGTGTTCTCTTCAAGTTCTCCTATCATATATGGAGATATCAACAATGTTACAAGGTGATTCCACCCTTATAAGTTCAAGAGGATCATGGTTGTCTCCTCTATCTTGTTGTTGTTGGATTGAGGGTTCTTGTGAGTTAAGAAAGGATTTTGCTGGAGGTTGTTCTTGCTGGATAAGGTAAGATACTCCCTCTCTTAGTTGTGCTTGAGCGTATCTAAGTTTTATCTAAGCTATATAGATGAGAAAGTTGCAAGATAACACTTGGAAATCGTATATAAGATGATGTGTTGTATTGGATTGTTTTGAAGCCACATTTATGATATGTTATGGCTGGAAATTGATGGAATATATTGGATATGTTGTTTATAATTTTGTTCTTGTGTTGTTCGTGTTGGTAAAGGCTCGAGGAAATTGGAGAGAATTAGAGGAGGTGCTGCCCAATTTTGTATAAAGCAAACTTGCCTCCTGTCGGCTATTGTTATGCTCTTGATGATAATAAAAATTATGTTTTCATCTGTAGACCAATGTACTAGTGAGTTGCTTGCAGTATTGTGAAGGATTACTATGGTTGAAGTATGTAAGGTTTTATTTCATTCCTTGGCATGATTCTGGGAGCTACATCTTCCTTATAAGATATTCAAGGGAGAGAGTAATGTATACGTTTCAATCCAATGGTTAAGGTCTGTCTACGAGGTTATAAGTAGTAGTATTTTAAAGATGAGACGTTCTTACAAGTAACGCCTCAGATTCGTCTCCAACAGTAAATAGAGCTTCAGAGAAGTCTAGCATCTTGTTGCACCAAAGAATTGAGTACTAAATGAGATAACTATATACGAATAATCAACGAGCTAAGCGTATTGTACAATATACAAATGAGACGTCTCCGTTATAATATATTCAAGGGAGAGTAATGTATATATTTCAGTCCGATGGTTAAGGTCTGTCTACGAGGTTATAAGTTGTAGTATTTTAAAGACGAGTCATTCCTAATAGTAATCCCTCAGATTTATCTCCAATATTAAATAGAGCTTTCGAGAAGTCTAACATCTTATTGCACTGAATAATTGAGTATTACATGGGATAGATATATACAAATAATCAACGAGCTAAGTGTGTTGTACAATTTGCAAATGAGAAGAAGAGTGTGATCTATAAGGCATCACGACCTTCAGTTTTTCTACTTATACTCTTACAAGATCGTTAGGAAGCTAAAGGTAGTCATATCATTCCCAATCAAGGAAGACTGACCATAAATAGGAACGAGTTAAGAGTCGATAAATGTTACCTATCGAGTTATAAGATTTCAGAATGAGACAAGTTCCTTAATGAGGTTGTAACCCATTAGAATATGAATCCACAACTTAGTACGCAGTGAGTGATGATTTCATATGGAAAATTTAACAAGCTAGATGTATCACATATTATGTTTAAAAGAGAGAATCATAGAATATCTAGAAATAGATCATAAGTTTAATTAAAGATAGTTACAAGTTCGGAAGGCAGTTATAAATCTACCTAACGCTAAGGGAAGTGGAATACGAGTAAGAAAGATATCAAGTGGTTTGAGAAGATTATGATATATTAATCATAGCAAGTCTCTTACGAATTTACGAACTTATAGATAAGAGTTGTATCTTATTGTTTATTGAGTGATGCTTTTATGATTATTATGAGATTGCATATCCATAAGACACAAAAGTTGCAGACGATCTATGAACGCGTAGGTGTATAATAAGGTTAGCCCTATGGAGGGTCTATGAACACATATGTGCATAACACGGGTTGGATATGGACGGTCTCAGTTGCACGTATACAGACGGTCTATTATGCTACGCGTATGAGCCACCAATTATTCATGTTTGTATGTGAGCCTTATGGACGGTCTCTTGTAAAACGCGTGTCACTCTTATGTTTCAGTGTAGCCTAAAGGGCCTATGACTTAACATAAGCAAGTAATTTGTTTCAGTATACAATGATAGAACAATATGATAGTTCCACAACATAATCTTCACAATTAGATAAGCTTAGATGTCCCACAGACCGGTAAGACAAGTTATAGTATTCTAATACATTTATTTATATTCTTTAACATAGTTCTACTTATACGTTATTAACACGCATGAGCTTCAGAAGCTAGGATACACAAGTTAAGTACACCATTATAGATGAGCACCTTTCCTACGGGGCTATACAGAGAGATAGTTGCCTTCTATATACACATGCCTTCGTGCCTAATCACTTTTACATCGAGCCCTATATGAGGCAGTTAGTTTATGCCAGTATTATATATGTTTTAGAAGTCCGAAGAGGTAAGTATATTCCAGATTTCCTTTGACTTCCTAGATTACATTTAGTACATCATATATATACATATCAATTCAGTTTTAGTTTCAACTTCAGTTATTTAGATATTATCTACCTTACGTACTTGGTACATTTTTTTGCACTGATATCTCATTGTTGGGGCACTGCATTTCATGCATACAGGTTCATGCATCCAGTTTGAAGAGCCCTCAGTAGATAGAGTTGACATTCAACAGATTGGTAAGACTCCATTTCATCTAGAGTGCAGCCGAGTCTAGAGGTCATGTTAATAGTAGATGTTTACAAACTTCATGGGTAGGCGGGGGCCCTGTCCCGATCATGTTTTAATGTCAGTTACTCCTAAGGGCTTTTGTAGACACATGTTTAGTACGTACAATATGTTTGTGGCCTTACAGGCCATACAATGTCAGTGGATCATATGGTGGCCTTGTCGGCCCTTGTTCATATTAGTTCTAGAAGATCATAGTGGTCTTGTGTGCATGCATATATATATATATATATATATATATATATATATATATATATATATATATATATATATATATATATGTTATTTTGGTTACATTTCAGCTTAGTTGGGATAATTGCCCACTTACAAATTCAGTACGTGTTATGGCCTTAATGACCTATGATATTAGAAAGTAAGGGAAGTTGGTCTTGTGAGCCTAAGTAGTCTGATTGTGTCCAGCAGTTATGAATTCTAGTTTGATACGCTCGGAGTCTGAGTATGGCATCGAGTGCCGACCACACCTCCTCAGGTTTGGGGCGTGACACCACTAGTATAGAAATGTTTCAATTTCTTAATAAATGAATAAAAAGAGTTGAATCAAATCGAAGGAAATCCCTGCACTTTTTTTGGTTTGGTTTGGTTCGAAAATATTTGATTTTAAGTAAAAACTAAAAAAAAATGAATCAAACAGACTACATAAATATCTATTAAAAATTATAATTGCATATATACTTGTGTATATTTAATATAAAAAATTTAGAATTTTATGCTACATATTTAACTTTTACATTTTTGACCCGTAACTAGGTGTTTTCTTATAGTAACACATTTTTTTATCTTTATTTTCTAGTTTGATTTGTAGTTTTCATTTTAATAATTGATTTGGTAGTGTGACGCTATAATTTAGTCAATCTTTATATATGTGCTTGAAAGTATATTGTTATATATTTTAAAAATTGACAAAAGTTTTGAATTAACTAGTTTGGTTGATTCCAACATTTTAAAAATCCACTTAATCTTACTACATTTTCCCATTTCGTATATAATTTAAATACTTGGACTATATGCAAATTTTTTTACAAAAATATTGTGATTATGATTTCTACCTTTTTAATGCTCAAAAAATTGATTTGAAAGTAATGTTCATCTGTATCATTACAGATTTAAACATTGTTGGGTGCGTTAAAGTGAAAAAAAACTGAAAACTCCATCATTGAAGTTTTTCAGAGTTTGAAAACTTACACTTGAATTTTGTGTTTTGTTGAGATTTTTAACAAATTGATGATTGTTTGGGGTTCATTAGGGATATCAATTTAAAGTTGTGGTTAAATTTGAAGCTACTCGAAGAAATTAGAAGATTTGACCTATTTTAGATAGAATTTCGTGGTTGAAGTTTGTAAGAGATGAACTCAATTTTTATATAAGTTCAAGATTGATGCATAGACTACACTAAGTATAACATTCTATATCGTGTGTATAAAGCACTATTTTTTAAAAGAAACTAAAAATATGAATAGGTGAATGCAATATTGTGTTAATAGTATACATGATCCATTCAGTTTATATGATGTAGTTTGATTGAACACTAATTTTAAAAAAATAAAGGGGGATTTTTAAATTTTGTGATCTAAAATAAGATAAAAATATTTGTGTGATTATAAATCATTTCGTTAAGCGTAAAAAATAAAATTTAAAATTAAATTATTAATTAAAAAGGAATGTTTATAATATAAATTTGTACATATTTATGAAATATTCCCACTAGTTGACCATTTTGATTTTGGTGTCCTTTTCCTTGTTTACAATCTGTGTCTCCGTTCTCAGCCACCCCCCAACTCCAAGAAAGTTTTTCATACAACTATTACAAGCAACTATAAAGCACAAGAAGCAGCAGCACCAGCAAGTCTTGCAAGATCCAACTTTAATTAGATCATGGAAGAGTAATATTTTTGCAGCTCCCATTTTCACATTTATGATTTATGGTCTCTGTTTCTGTTCATTAATTTCTTGAATTTTTGCAGATCTGAGACATACCCAAAAGAATACCCCAGAAGAGTCACCTCAACGCCGTCTTCTAGTTCAGTAGCGACGACGAGTGTCCACGTCACTGCTTTGGACGGGCTAGTAAATGTGAACTCTCTTTTCACCATTGCAGTGTTTGTGGGTCTCTCTCTAACCACACCTGGCCAGAAAAGTCTGGAAGACCGCACAGCCTGCGATGCTGGCATTGATGTTGTTAAGAAGCTGCTGGTTTTTGAGGTTGTCTCATTCAGCTTCTTTCTCTTCTCCTCACTTGTCGCACAGGGCCTCAAATTGGCAATTAATCTGTTGAATAGCAAAGATGTTGATGAAGCTTTCAGGGCTCACATCAATTTGAAAGTGCTCAGGCTTGGAATGATGGCCTCTGCTATTGGATCGGTAATGGGGTGTTTGTTCTTGATGCTTTCTATTGTGAATGTCATTGAGATTCGGCTGGGGATGTTATCTTGTGGGAGTAAATCTGCAATTCATGCTGTCTCGGCTTTGGTCATTCTGGTCACCTCTGCTCTTGTCGTTTATATTTCTACTGCCATATATGCATTTCTCCACTAAACTCAATCTTGAATTTTAGTGCAACCTATGAACGAGGAGTATCAGTTTTGTTATGTTATTTCTTTTGCTTTTGTTCGATGTGCAGCTATTGGGCCTGAAACTCCAATGTGATATTTGCAACTTTTAATTGTAGTGATGATTAGGTCCTTATTGTTTGAATTTATTAGTTCAAGTATTTTTCCAGTGTTTAAAGGTAGTTTCTTTCCGGGTAGTGTTATTGTGAATTTTTATTTGCCATAGTTTCTTTGGGGTGTTTGTCACATGCGATGGAGGGTGGTGTTATATAGTAAACTTTGTTCACCGAGGTTCCTTTTGGTGTTATTCAAATGGGATGGAGGCTGGTGTTATGGTAAACTTTGTTCACCTTGAAAAAATAGGCAGCTATATGTAGGATAATTGTGGATGGAGTAAACTACAGCTGAGTCATTTCTACAACCCCCACTTTTGTAAAGCATTTTTCCTTCTATAAGCAAATGTATTGGTTTGCTTCAACATAAGTGGGAATTTGCAGAAAGCTTTTTTTATGTTTAATAAGTATATGTTATTTCTGTTCAAGATACTAATTGCATTGGGTTCTATGTGAGCTAATTGCATTATCTTGATATCTTATGATTTTGTTTTCGTCAAATTTGCTGTATACATTATACACTACTCCTGTCAGAAGTTGACTTGATTTGCTAGTCGACTAGCACTTAGGTGCATTTCTCTGAATCCAAGTTAGGGGAACATCAAAAGCATTAATATCCTCTCTGTGTACCTGCCATAATAGAACTTGTATCAAAATTGCTGCTCGAAATGGTTCTCATTGAATGAAGCTTCTCGTTTGTTCATTTATCTTATGTGGGTAGATCATCAACTATATTGGACATCATGGCTTTTAGGTGATCATGATTGACAAATGAAGCTGGCTTTAAATAAATCACTATTCAATAGGAAAATGATTAGCATATTTGAGCTGTGGTTATTGAGGAAGTTCTCTCAAGTATACTTAAATCCTATGCTAGTTTTTTCCTAAACTCTTTGCAGTGTGTGCTAAATTGTGTTTCACTTAGTCAAGCATTCAGAGAGTCACCTATAGCTGTATATTCATATATGTGAACTGATTCAAGTTTCCTCATTTGACTAGTTCATTTTAAATTCTCATGTCAACATAATTTTTTTAAAAAAACTAGATTAATGATGTGCGGCTCAAAACTTGTTTCCCTCCGCCCCTCATTACCCCTCATGCCAAAAAAATGAAAAAAAGTTGTAATGTCATGTTGAACGTTTCGCAGGCTGGAATAATAGAAAATCCCTTTAAACATGAGTTGATAAGGTCTTTGTCATTGTAAAAATGATCCAAGGTAGAAAGTAATACTGCAATGCTGGGAATTTTCAAGTCTGATAGTTGAACTTGCTAAGAGGAGAATATGAAGATCTAGTACAAATAAGATTTACAGTTTGGTTAATTCTAGATTTGATATAGATTACCTTTTGTTAGCTAGCTCTTACTTTCTTCATGATGTAAGATACTAGTCATTTCAGTTTATTTATATAAAAAACCAGTAGGAGTATCCTATTAGTAAATAATTGGGAAAAAATGTAATGAAAAGTAGGCCATCATCGTTAAATTGAGGAAGTGATTCATGAGGAACCTCCACCAACTACTGATGCGACAATTTTAGCAGGGTTTTCTTTAGAAAACGCATGTACTGAACATTCTTCACTATTCTAATTTAATTTTAGTTTATCAGCTTTTAGGACCATACTCTTTTTTCTACTTTTCCAGCAGAAGTGCTTTTAAATGGTCAGGATCATGTAATTTTCTCAACAAATTTATCCACAAGGTACTAGGGATATCCTAGTTGAAATTTTTGCTTAAGCTAGTCTTAATGTGGTATACTGTTGCTTCCTGATGCAGGGTAAAAATAGAGAAGCTTGTATGTCATATTAATTGTTGAATGCTTTAGAGTTATTTGGAGAGTTTGTTATGTTGTTTCTAGAATCAATGTTGAGCCTGTGATGGATGGTCAAAAGGTTAATGTGAAATATCTATGCCATTTTTACGAGAACAGAGGAAGTGACCAACTATGATCCTATCCATTTAACTTGTGGAGGTTGATGGAGACTGAAGTTGCTTGCAAAACTTTAGTTAAGGTCATTTAGCACTTATAAAAGCTTGTAGTGAGGTATTACGGCAAATAAAACTTAAAAGAGAGCTTTGTCAATAGTAAAACCACTTATCTTTAAGTGATTCAGGCCTGAAACTTATGGTAGGCTTCCTAGACCGAGTTCTTTCTTCCCTCCACTTTTTCTGAACCTGGAATGAGCTTATTACTTACTAAACCTGGAATGAGCTTATTATTTTCTTAAGGCACTTGAAACCTTGTTTTTGAAGCTTAACCTCAACTATTGTAATATTGTTCAGTTACAAAGTCTTGGCCACCTCTAAACAACTGAACTTGCATCATAGGAAGCTTTACCGAACCTATCATATAACCTGTTGTAATGCAGAAACGTTAAATTTTGGTCTCTTTCCTTTCATTTCTCTTTTATTATATAAGTGGTGTATGAGTTAGATTATTAAATCACCGTCTTCTTTGATTTTTTTCTTTTTTTGATTGATAACTGAAAAATCCCCGAGGACCAGCTGGCACACGGTTTGAAACTCAGTAGGTAATGGGTCCCACCCCTGCACCCTTCTACACTTAAATAGCAGGCTTTTGTCTGCATTGAGGCTCAAACTCCTAACGTGCGCCTATTCCACACATCACATGTTGCACTCAACTTTGAAACAATGCCTTGGGGTGTTTCCCCCTTTTTATTGTATCCCTTTTTACTGTATTGACAAGTATTGTTGTAATGGTTGGATTGGAAGAACAGTGTATGCATTGAGTGAATTTTCAGATATCCTCTGCTCAGTGAAAGGAAAAGGCAGAAAGAGGTTGCAAATACTATCTTTTATTTAACACATTGGACGAGTGCTGAATCATTTTCTTTTCTTTATATATATATTGTCACCTGACGGGTACAATTATCGCTGACATTAGCCACAAATTCGTGAGTAGTTTAGACTTTAGAGTATGTCCTCGCATATGATTAGCTTGTAGATTTATTTCACCATGAGTAATTGGCTTGTCTGACGCTCTATATTTACTGATGCTAGTAGTGCTCAAAGTCTTTGAGAGTTAAGTTTAGTTTCTTTGTTTCAAATTTTGATCATAATTGATAGATTATCATTACTAGACTGACGAGCTTGTGTTTGAATGTTTTATCTACAAGTGAACCTGTGTGCATGCTTTGGAACAGGTCTTTCATATTCTTCTGTTTCCACCTAATTTTTCTATTTCAGTATCAAATCACTGTATTCTTCTATAAAAGCAGTTTGCTATTTGTTTAGATTATTATATCAGTTATCTTACTCTGATCTTTAAGCTGTAGAAAATTTATAGGGTTGATACCAAATACTCCACCTTTCCAATCTCTTTTAGATGCAGTAGGTACCATTACTCATTATCTTATTCAATGGTTAATATTCTTGTAAACTATAGATGCGTCTGCGTGTGTGAGAGTAAAGGTGAGGCTGGAGGGATGGGAAAACAAGTGGTGGGGGTATAAAAATATTTACATAATGAGGTCGTTTATTTTTTTGGGTTCCGACCGGTGTTCAATATCCGTGTTGAGGACCTACTAAATCCGGATTCACAGTCCCATTTTGGGGATCAAAGAGCCTAACGAAGACGATATTAGGCCATTATACAAATAACTATTTATGATAAACACTTGCGCTAATTTTTGAAAAACATATTAGCAATTTACTAGTCTGGTTGAATTGTATGAATAGTTCAAAAATTATTTACGTACGTAGTGCAAATCTTTGTATATCACCTTTCATCAATCGGTCCAAGAATAACTGAATGAGAAATACATCATTATACTCCCTATCAATCTTATCAAACAATGAAGTAAACCAATCAATTTCGTTTTCTTTTTGGGACCGATTACAGTGCAAAAGGCCATGCTCGAGGGTACATCGGTAAGGTTTATAGACTCATTGGTTTGGAGTTCAGACTCGAAAGTTTTTTCACAGTAAGCTTCAAGGTATCTTTACCAAAATGCGATTTTACTGTTTTTATCCATAAATGTACACTGAGATAACTTCTTTTTTTCTTTTTCTTCTCGAAGTCAATAATATTTATATTTCCTATAGAGGAATACTAGGCAGTTTTAAATTATCAGTTGTTTAATAATACTGTTTATCACAATTCAATCTTAATTCACTTTGGTTAGAACCAAATGTTCTATTGACACGATATGATGAATAACTTTTCAAGCCTTCGGTTTCAATTTCCAAGACGTGATTCGCCATTTCACAAAGTTCATTCCACTTGTCTATATTTTGACATGATTTTTATCTATTTGTGATGATGTAGTATATATCACTTTACTTTTCTGCAGAATAGTTTCTTTAATTCAAACTCACTCCAGTCTGCTTTTAATTTACCTTTTCCCAATTATCACAAAGATAATCTGAATATATGTCGAAATCACACTCTTTCTAGGCTCATGGAAATCACGCATATGCAAATACTTTATCTCCATTTCAAGGAAACACAAGTTTAAAAACTCGTAGGATACAACTTTCAGCAAAACACTCTTGACAGTGACTGAAAATTCTGCAAATAATCGACTCTATTTCAAGAATCAACCATGTCAGATGCACGGTAAACCACCCTCATGATCCCCAGTTTTCTATCTTCACTACTCTCTACTGCTGTGGCCCCTAAATGTAATACATACATTTCGGGGTCGGTTACTTGACATATTAGTTACACAGGGACGATTATAATGCAACGATTGTTTATGTGGTGATTAATACTGAGGAGATTGTAATACATGAATTACTTACTACTAACTCAATTATTCTTATTGCACCTTCTATCTTGCATAAACTAATACATAAGTTCTCACGTGCATAACTAAGTTAATGCGGGTATATATTAGTTAATACCGTCAATCAAACGCTTAGTTATGGGACGATTATTAATATTACAATACATCAACTAAATGACCCTTAATGTAGCTTCTGGTTATGTATTTCTCTTCTTTTCCTGCCTAGTTTCACAAATTACGTAGATTAGCATAACAAAATTGCATCTTTCAGCCAGAGTGCGTACTATGGATGAAGTCTGGCAGAGTACATCAGATATTATTCTCTACTCTAACCCTCTTTAAGACGTTTAAATTTTATACACTGCTTTTAGTGTAATATTTTTAAAATAAAAGTTAGCAATCAGTAACCGTCCACAGACCACAGGTGTAAAATTCTTGGCGGAAAAGACTAATGTTGTTCTTGATTAACACTTTTTATTTTGATTGTCCGAACATATTCCACAGCTATGAAGAATCTGACATATTCTTTCCATTTGCAGGAACTCCCAAACTAGAACATCATCATCTAGGCATGATAAAAGTACCAGCGTGACCGTGACAGCACTGGACGGAGTCATAAATGTAAACTCACTCTTCACCTTAGCCATCTTTGTGGGGCTATCATTTGCATCTCCCGGACAAAAACCTCTCAACACCCGCCAAAGTTGTCTGCCCGGAATCTTAACCTTAAAACATCTCGTAGTCTTCGAAGTTCTCTCTTTCAGTTTCTTCCTTCTTGTAAAGAATGGATCTTGAGCCTAACTCAACCCCAAAAGCTAGCTTGTAGGGTGAGAATTGTCCAAGTCCATATAAGGAGTCCATGTTCCCATTCCATATCCGATGTGAGACTCTTAACACTCCCCCGCACGCCCATACCTTGTTAACTGGAGCATGGATAATATAATTTGGGGGCCCAACATCGGTGAACAAAAAATTGAAATGGACCCAACTCTGATACCATGTAAAGAATGGATCTTGGGTCTAACTCAACCCCAAAAGCTAGCTTGTAGGGTAAGAATTGTCCAAGTCCATATAAGGAGTCCATGTTCCCATTCCATATCCGATGTGGGACTCTTAACACTTCTCTCCTCACTCATCTGGCAGGCCCTCAAGCTCTCTCTCAACCTTCTCTGTTAAGAGTCCCACATCGAATATGGAATGGGAACATGAACTCCTTATATGGACAATCCTCACCCTACAAGTTAGCTTTTGGGGTTGAGTTAGGCCCAAGATCCATTCTTTACATGGTATCATAGCCATACCCATTCCAATTATTTGTTCACCGATGTTGGGCCGCCAAATTATATTATCCACGCTTCAGTTAACAAGGTCTGGGCGTGCGGAAGAGTGTTAAGAGTCCCACATCAGATATGAAATGAAAACATGGACTCCTTATATGGACTTGGACAATCCCCACCCTACAAGATAACTTTTGGGATTGAGTTAGGCCCAAGATTCATTCTTTACATGTTAAGAGTCCCACATCGGATATGGAATGAGAACATGGACTCCTTATATGGACTTGGACAATCCTCACCCTACAAGCTAGCTTTTGGGGTGTCGTCCAAGTCCATATAAGGAGTCCATGTTCCCATTCGATATCCGATGTGGGACTCTTACCAATAAGTAAAAAGAGTGCGCTCGTATGCCTATAATGTCCTTTTACCCTTCATTTGAGTTTCACTAGCACACTGTGTTCGTAGTTAACCAACTCTAATGGTTTGAGTAGCTTTTAGGATACACTTAAAAAGAAGGCTTAATATATTTATAGTCCCTTAAATTTAATTGAAAATTTCATTTAGGCCCTATTTATTTTCATTAAGATTAAGACATCTGAATCTGAATGTACATCTGAATTATTATGATGTTATCTATTATTTTTCAACATCTAAATGTGCATAATATATTTACTTTAAAACGTAATAAATATACAATTTAAATAAAAAAGTAATACAACAAAAACAACATCATTGTCACACCCCAACCTTGGGGGGGAGTGGTCGGCACTCGGCGCCCTAAAGCCCGAGCGTACCGATTCTGATACCTGAGAGATATACCACAACTCATGGGCCGACAAGGCCTCTGACACGTACTCGACTAAATAAGGACATAACCACCTGCACTCAAAAAGACCCAAACAATACATACTATAACAAGGACGACAAGGCCAACAATAACATAATAGATCTACTACAGAGGCTGACAAGACCATACCCGACTACCACACATCACACACTATCTACAAGCCTCTAAAGAGTATACTGCCAACAATTGATCGGGACAGGGCCTCGCCATACCCAACTACATACATATGCATATCTGTCATACCTATTAGCTCACTGCACAGCTCCGGAAGAAATGAGCGTGACAACCTCCAGTTGAGTTAAGTCCTACTGTGAGGAAATCATCTGCTGCTCTATCTGTACCTGCGGGTATAAAATGCAGTGTCCCCTGAAAAGGAAATCAGTACGAAAGATGTACTGAATATATAAGGCAGATAACCAATATATACAGACGACATATCATAAGAGATAAGGGTACAAAAGTCAACCTGACACTCATAACAAGGCTCCGAGGGCCTACATGACAAAATCATAAAGATGTATGCATGTCTGTAAAAATCAAGCCGCTCAATGGAGCTATATAAAGTAATATCCATCATCTCTTTGGGCAAATCATGTCATAATTACATATATATCATACCCGACCTCAATGAGGACTCAGTCGTACCTAGCCTAAATGTGGGACTCGGTAATATTAAAACCAACTGTAGCTAGGTGCACATCTACGTGTCGTACCCGACCGACTATGGCGCGACTCGAAATGAAAATAACTATATATATATGTGTAATGCAAGACATACTCTGAAGGTCCTTATGAAACCAATCGGAGTGACTCAAGGTTGTTATCCTCCGATTATTGTTATGTAGTTGTATTTGTATTAATTATATGAGGGTCGACAAGAGTCATAAGAAATCATAGGGTTCAAGTGACTATCAAATCGGGGAGATGCTTTCGAAACAGAACGACAAGAGTCATAAGTTGTAACAATATGATACGAAAGTGATTACAAGCTTCAAATTTAGAAGTATAGTTCTTTTTTGAAGGGACATCATTATGGTTATACTTATTCGTCGATCATGCCAAGAGAATGAAAGAGTGTGACTTAACATACTTGGTCCTTGTTGCTATAATCATTCTATAATCCCTTACTCCTCTTACGGGTGGTCATCTACATCACATAACAACTTGACATCAATAAAAAAAGGGTAGCCCGATGCACTAAGCTCCCGCTATTCGCGGGGGTCTGGGGAAGGGCTGGACCACACAGGTCTATTGTACGCAACCTTACCTTGAATTTCTACAAGAGGCTATTTCCATGGCTTGAACCTGTGACCTCTAGGTCACATGACAACAACTTTATCAGTTACTCCAACGTTCCCATTCAAAGTTGACATCAGTATCGAATTCAAATTCCATAGAGAAACTTTGCTTAGGCATCTTATCACAAATCTTGACCATCTCAGGTTCTTAGATTTCTTTACGAGGAATGCTCATGCAATTCAATCCCACGCTTCAATCAAAACACAATTTTCATAGAAACTCATTTAGGTGTCCTTCGACAATTTGAACATATATGATTCCTTAAGATTTTCTTATATGCAAAATCTTATGTGATTCAAGTTCACAATCCTTCAAACCGAACTTTCCTTAATCCATAATATACACAATTAATTCCATAGGTAAAACATCCTAACAATTCATATTTTGAAGATTTTCATAATTTTTGCAAAGTTTTGATCATGCTACTTTTTCATAACTTTCTCCAAATCAATAATTAATCACAACCATAAGTAAAGGAGGATGAAACTCATCTTAATATGTCATAATCTTTGGCAAAACTGTAGGTTATCTTGCTTTGAAGATTATTCCAAAATCAACTCTTCAAGGAAAAGACAATTCTTACTATAATAACGTGTTTCTCACGCAATTCTTGTGGACTTTAGCTTTGATTTCGACTTTGGGTGTTGGGGTATGATAGAGAGGATTTAGAGAGAGTATTAGGGCTTGGGTTTGGGGAAGTTAAGAATCGAAATTCCTCAATATAAACCCGTAACAGATCTGCACCAAAAACTCCTTTCGTCCATACATCTCTTCCACACTCTTATTTGGAGTATTTCCTAAATACACGTCTTTAATTGGGACTATGCTCTGGTTGCTGGTTACTATTTTTTTCAACTGGGTTCGGTATCATGACCTTGAATACTCTTAACATAATCTTTTTCCCTTATCAAGTTGAAACTTGCTTTCAAAACCAAATCTCATTATTCGTTTCCTCGTTGATCTAAGTATTCTTTCATAATTTGTTTTATCGAATCTGATATCGTTATGTCCAGTTCCTTTATTTTCTTGTGACATCCATAAAAGTTCTATTCTTTTACCGTGTATAATTATTAATTCATCTATCTGGAAGTATGTCTCTTACTAGTCATCAATCCTTATTTCAAATTTCCTCCAAATTCTATACGTTCACCCTCGGCATGGGTCCAGTAGTCTGACATGAAATCTTCATTGGTCATCTTAGGACGGGACATATGGAAATTCTGAATACTTAGGGCTTCTTTTAAACTGGTCCTTGGATAAGTTGGTTGTCTAGCCATTGTACAATGGCATGAGATAGTTTTCAAAATAAACCTTTGACCAAACTTTGATTATATATCTAGACTTAGTCATTACCGTGCAGATTGATGAGTCACCTTGGGCATTAGTATTCTGATTACGTAATGGTCCTTAAATATCCCCGATTCACTCAATAATCCATATTTAATACCTTAACTTAAAAAATAGCTCTTCTTCAAATACTGCTACTTGATACTCTTAATCCTCGGATCTTTGATAAGGTTCCTATTATTATCTCTACTCCATCTCACAATAACTCTTCTTCAAATGCTGCTACTTTGTCTTGATGCTCCTCAATTCCTAATACAAGGAAAAATTTATTTACCTAAAACTTCAAGGGGGGTATCACCTGGTTTCTATTATGGTTGGCCATCTATTACTTTGTTGGGGCGGTCCTTTTCTGTGACTTCTTTAGTGACTTTCGTTGTTTCACAGTATATGACCCTATGGTCCATTACCTTCCTACTCTTTACATCTGATCCTCTTGATTCTTACAGTGTCTCGAGTTTGTATACTTATTGGGCGATGCTATGTATTCCAAGATAGACTCATCATTTCCTTAGTCATACCTCATGTTTTCTCAAGTATCCTCTCTCGATTTATATCATTTGTCAAATAGTAAAAATAAGGCATTTTCTTATTTTCGATATTGTTTCTTCTTTTTTTGCCATTATTACTAGAGCGTCTACTATACCCATTGAATTCAGACTCATGATCTCCCAAAAGTTATATTTCTTTCATACTAAGAGCATGTACTTTCCCCTTGTAACCTCAAAATCGCTTATACTTCACATTCGACCATTCATTCGTTGGGTATTCCTTGTACATCTTTTCTTCGAAGAAAATCTTTGACGTACTCATGTTATCTTCCAATATCATTCATGTTAGGAGTCATCCTCTTTCCTTTTTTGCTGAAGGCTTTACTTTTGGAAGATTTTGATCCACTAGATTCCCTTCGTACTTACCGTATTTTAGTCAATGTTGTCATCATTGTTCCTCGATTTGTCTTCCTTTGTACTGTTGTCCTTAATTTTATGATCATAGTATTATTATTCTTGTGAGGTCTCAAGTTCATTTAGCAGAAAAATGTTTGCCACCACCTATACATTCATCTTTTGCTTTCTCATTTTTATTCTTTAGCTCTTTTGATTATCGTTTACTTTATATTATCTTTTCGTTGCTTCGCCCTATACCAATATCGAATTTCCCTCGTGCTTACTGTCACACCCCAACCTTGTATGTATGTGGCCGACACCCGGTACCCTAAGGCCCGAGCGTACCGATCCTGATACCTAAGAGATATACCACAACTCATGGGCCGACAAGGCCTCTGACACATACCCGACTGAATAAGGACATAACCACCCGCACTTAAATAAGGCCCAAACCATACATATATATACAAGCCTCTAAAGAGTATACTGACAACAACTGGCCGGGACAGGGCCCCGCCATACCCAACTACAACATATCTTTCATACCTATCAGCTCAATGCACATCTCCGGAAGAAAAGAGTGTGACAACCTCCGTCTGAGTCAAGTCCTACTGTGAGGAAATCATCTGTTGCTCTATCTGTACCAGCGGGTATGAAACGCAGTGTCCCCTGAAAGGGACATCAGTACGAAAGATGTACTGAATATGTAAGGAAGATAACCAATATAGACAGATGACATATCATAAGAGATAAGGGTACATAAGTCAACCTGAAACTCATAACAAGCCTCTGAGGGCCTACCTGACACAATCATGAAGAGTTATGCATGTCTGTAAAAATCAAGCCACTCAGTGGGACCATATAAAGTAATATCCAGCCTCTCTGTGGGGCAAATCATGTCATAATTACATATATATCGTACCCGACCTCAATGATGAGTCAGTCATACCTAGTCCAAATGTGGGACTCGGTAATATTAAAACCAACCGCAGCTGGGTGCACATCTACATGTAATACCTGATCGAATATAGCGTGGCTCGGTATGAAAATAGCTACATATATATAAGTGCAATGCAAGACAGACTCTGAAGGGCCTTATAAAACCAATCGGAGTGACTCATGGTTGTTATCCTCCGATTATCGTTATGTAGTTGTGTTTGTATTAATTATCTGAAGATCGACAAGATTCATAAGAAAAATATACGCTTTAAAGGAAATAAGGCGAGAGGTGCCTTTGACAAGGAACATCAATAAATTCCAGTAATTATACATTAACATGGAACGATGAGGTTCCCAAGCTTTCAACCTCAAGAATAGAGTTCCTTTTTGGTGTAACATTGTTATGATTATGTTATTTATAGATCATGCCAAAAGAATGCAAGAGTATGCCTTAACATACTTGGTCCTTATTGCTACAATCGTTCTATAATTCCTCGCTCCTCTTACGGGTGGTCATCTACATCACATAACAAGTCGACATTAATATTGAATTCAAATTCCATAGAAACTTCGCTTAAGTATCTTATCGACATCATTAAATACTTTGGGTTCTTAGACTCCTTTACAAGGGATACTTACGTAATTGAGTTCCATGGTTTAATCCAAATACAATTTCCATAAAACCCTAGTTAGGTGTCCTTCGACACTTTTAGCATATATGATTCCTTAAGCTTTTCTTATATGCAAATCTTACGCGATTCAACTTCACAACCCTTCAAGCCGAACTTTCCTTAATTCATAACATACACAATTAATTCCATCACCTAATTGAACTCATACTTAGGGTAAAACAACCCAACAATTCATATTCCGAAAGTTTTCATAATTTTTGCGAAGTTTTGATTATGAGAACTTTTTCATAACTTTCTCCAAATCACCAATTAATCATAATCATAACTAGAGACGGGTAAAACTTACCTTAACATATTGAAATCTCCTCAAAAGAGTAAGCCAACTTGTTTCTAGAGTTTTTCAAAACCCACTCTTCAAGGAGGCAACAATTCTCACTATAATCACGGGGTTTATGGCGTAACTCTTGCGGATTTTTGGTTGATTTCGTGTTAGGATGTTGGAGTGTGGTAGAGAGGGTCTAGGGAGAGTGTTAGGGTTTGGTATAGATGAAAAATGGGTTGTAAATCATGAAATCCCCATATAAACCCGTATCTAGATCTGCACTGCTGTAATTCGACGGTACACTCGATGGACTGTCAAACTTCTGATGGTCATTTTTCTCGTCAAACTGCTTGGAAAATTACCAGTCACCTTGGGCAATTTGACGGTCCGTCAACTCCACCGTCAGACTGCCCAATTTCCTATTTTCGTAGAAACGTACTTCCTTCGATCCATTTAGCTCCCAAACTCTCTGGTACCTCCATAAATAAGCTGTAAACCTTCATTATCCTTCTATAAGGTCATAAACCTCCCCGGTGCTTTGATATCCATTGATGACACATCTAAACGCGAAACTTATGAGGTGTAACAACCTTCCCTCCTTAGGAACATTCGTCCGCGAATGTTGAAAATATTCTAACTCCCAAGATTTCCAAAAATTTCGGCAGAGTTTTCTCTTGTCAAGCAGCCCAAACATGTATCCAATGCCACACAGGGAAACACAATATCAAAATAACATCAATCGTCCTTACACGACTACCTATACTTGCAGAAATTAAAAAGTGTTCAGCTATAACTTACCTTAACATCTTCATGTTGACATCCCAGCTGCACTCGTTACATTTGCTTAAAAAATATTACTTACAGAGGGTACATGGTCCATATTGATAAATTGAATAGAATAGAGGAATTATATCGCACGGATAATAATATAAGGCTAGAATCTGGATCACTTGAGTAGAGAAATTTTTAGGTTCTGTGACCATTATGATAAAGTTTTTGAAGACCAAGGATTGTTTTGTCACGTTATTGAATTAGATTACACTGACATACATTGCTGGTATATTCTTACTTTTTTCCACATAGTTGTACTTTTCTTTTACACAATTGCCTTATGGCTGTACCTTATCTGGGCCATTGTATTCTGACTTTGGGCTATATCCTTCTTTTCTGTGTTGTAATGTTCATCTTATGATGGATTTTAGATATTTGTGTTCATAGGCACGAAGCGTAAGATGATGATGAAAGATTGTGGCATGATTACCGCCAAAGTCGAGGACGTAGAAGTAGTGGAGTTATTCGAATCTATTTTCCCCTGCTTTTATTCTCACTTCTTCACAATCTTGTCCTTATATGATACATAAATTCTGAGCAACCTACTGATCCAATAACTCCTTTAGTCCATACATCTCTTCCCAACTCTTATTTGGAGTATTTCCTAAATAAACGTCTCCAATTGGAACTATGCTCTGCTCACTAGTTATTGTATTTTTAACTGGGTTCGATGTTATGACCTGGAATACTCTTAAACAGAATCTATTTCCCCTATCAAGTTGAATCTTGCTTTCAACATCAAATCTCTTAATTTATTTCCTTGTTGATCTAAGTATTCTTCCATAATGTGTTTCTTTCAATTTGATATCATTACCTTTGATTCTTTTATTTCTTGTGACATTGATAAGAGTTTTATTCTTTTGCCGTGTATAATTATTTATTCACCGATCTGGCAGTATGTCTCTTACTAGTCGTCAATCCTTATTTCAATTTTTTTCTAAATTCTATACGTTCACCCTTGACCTGGGTCCAGTAGTCGGACCTGAAATCTTTATTGGCCATCTTAGGATGGGACATATGGAAATTCTGAATACTCAAGACTTTTTTTTTAAAATTGGTCCTTGGATTAGTTGGTTGTCTTAATGAGCGATTGTACAATGTCGTGAGATAGTTTTTGAAATAAACCTTTGATCAAACTTTGATTGTATAGCCTGACTTAGTCATTACCGTGCAAACTGACGAGTCACTTTGGTATTAGTATTTCGATTACGTAATGGTCCTTAAAGATCCCCAGTTTACTCAGTAATCCATATGTAATACCTCAACTTCAAAAGAAACTATTCTTCAAATGCTGCTACTTGATACTCTTAATCCTCGGATCTTTGATAAGGTTCCCATTACTATCTCTACTCTACCTCACAATACATCTTAAAGGGGTTCAAATGAGACGCTTTGTCTTGACGCTTCTCAATTCTCAATATAAGGAAGAATTCTTTTACCTATAACTTCAAGGGGTATCACCCGATTTCTATTATGGTTGGCCATATATTACTTCTTTAGGGCGGTCCTTTTCTATGACTTCGTTAGTGACTCTCATTGTTCCATAGTATACGACCCTATGGTCCATTACTTTCCTACTCTTTACATCCGATCCTCTTGCTTCTTATAATGTCTCGAGTTTGTATACTTATTAGGCGATGCTATGTATTCCGAGATAGACTCATCATTTCCTTAGTTAGACATCACATTTGCTCAAGTATCCTCTCTCGATTTATATCATTTTTCAAATACTGAAAGCAAGACATTTTCTCCTTTTCGACATTGTTTCTTCTTTTGTTGCGTTTATTACTAGATCATCTACTATACCCACTGGATTAGGACTCATGATCTCCCAAAAATGATATTTTTTTTCACACTAAGAGCACGTACTTGCCCCTTGTAACCTCAAAATCGCTTATACTTTAAGCTCGACCATTTATTCGCTGGGTATTCCTTATACACATGTTTCTTCAAATCAAATTTTTAATGTACTCATGTTATCTTCCGATATCATTCATGCTAGGAGTCATCCTCTTTCCTTTTTCATTGAAGGTTTTACTTTTGCTAGATGTCGATCCACTGGATTCCCTTCGTACTTACTGTATTTTAGTTAATGTTGTCATCCTTGTTCATCGATTTGTATTCCTTTGTATTGTTGTTTTTAACTTTATGATCATAATATTATTCTTTTTCTGAGGTCTCAAGTTCATTCGGCAGTCAAAAATTTTTCCACCACCTATTCGTTCATCTTTTTCTCCCTCATTCTTATTCTTTAGCTCTTATCCTTATCATTTACTTTAGATCATATCTTCGTTGCTCCGCCATATACCCACGTCAGACATCCCTCGTGCTTACTCTTACTCATGTATCTTTAAACACCTTACCGATATTCCCGGCGAATGTAAGGCTTGGCATACTCAATTCGAGTCATAACTGGATTCATCCTTGTTGCTAACTTTGGGCTTTCTCCCCTAAATTGGTACTATAATTCTTTTATATCTGCTGTCTGACCACTCAACTGAGCGATTACCGATTGGAATTTCCTTCATAGATTCCTCATCTTGGCGTACATCCGGTATTGTCACTTACGGACGTCGTAATATATATCTTTAACTCTGAAAACTCAAATACCACTTCTTTACCTGTAGGCCTGCCTTTTATTGGTATCCTTTTTGCTTGTAGGTCTTACTCCGATTCCTTTGTCGATCTTCTTACTATTACCGACTCCCTGTCGATCCTCTTGTAAAATGTATTTCCTTAACTTTGTTAAGTTATCACAACGCTTCTTTCTTGAATTTACCAGACATCCGTTTATCATTTGTCGTTGCGTCTCTATTGATCATATCCTTATTGCTAATTATTTCCACTTAATGTCGAGAACTCTTCCATTTGTCTTCGATGAAGAAGGTATATCACTTGCCTTTAATTGACAAATCTCATTCCGTTCAATAGTTACTCCTGAATAGTTTAATCCTTATGAAGAGATTTGAGATTACTAATCAATGTAAAATTTTCTGAGTCCTTTTTTCTTCCTTTCATTGTCTTCTAAACAAAACTTTTAGGTAACTCATGCTCGGAATTCATTTTCCTTATTACTCTTTTTAGAGTCCCCCTTAGTTCTTTGGACTCATGAACCCCCTTACTCGGGTCATGGTTATATATTTTCGGCGTCCCTGTATTACTCATGCTACAGAGTCTAAGAGTGTTGGATACGTCCGTAGTTAATAAATGGCTGATCCTAAATCGTCGTACTTAGATCCTTGAACATAATAGAAATTTCACTTACCACCTTCAACTCCTAGTATCGATTTAGGGTTATATACGTCTTGTATGATGCAATCCTTATATCACTAATAACTAACCGCTCGCAGACATAAACACGACTATTTTTTGTTAAATTATCAACATACCTGATTGCTGGCATAACTTATAAGTAATATCAGAATTAGCTATCCTCCTTGCCTCAACCTCGGGCATTCATACATTCTGTGGCTTCTGCTTTCGCACCAGTAACATTCTTCCAGATCACTTGGGCACTGTCCATAATGTACCTGTCCACACTAATGGCATAACGACTAAAATCTCTCGGGACATTCCCTGTCCCTATGGCCTAAAGCTCTACATCCAGAACATAACTCAATGTCGGATAAACATACTCCATCGTGCCTCTCTTCACATTGATGACATCGTGGTCTACTACTTCTAACAACTTCTGGTATTTTCCGGATTGCTACCCAGGAGCTTTAATTTTGACGCTTCTATCATTATCAATTAATCAACACTTACGTACTCGAACCTTCCGATTTGTTTACTGGTTACTTCCTCATTTTTTTACTCGTTAGTGGCGAGCCTTAGTTAAATGATGTCCATGATAATGGGTTTCTGAGACTCTATAAAGGTCTATCATGTGAGGGTATCTGAACATGACCCTCTCTAGAAAGATAACCGAAGGTGCTGTTGCATATACAAGACCACTAAAACCCAACCCAAATGGAAACGACCGATGTGCCGATGGCCTCTGTATTTTACGGGCTTCCCTATAATTTGGCACTGCCACTGGAATCGGTGGCACTCAAAAGGGTGATTCCTCTGGGATCTCAGATGGGTCCTCTTCCATAGATGTATCCTATGACAGATCTTCCTCTATAGACAGTTCCTCGTCCATGGACATGTCTTCTTCTATTGAATAACTTACATTTCTTTTTGGAGTTCTTATATTCCTCGGATTCATACTGGTGGGTGGTTGTCATCTAGTACCTTATCCCACATTTCTAACGCATTTCCTGCTATCAGAACTTTCCCTGGATCTCGGCATTACTGAAAAGAAAGGTCAAGAGGAAAATATAGGGATTTAGTGACTTATGACTTTTCTTCTATCGCACGATCTAAATTTTCAAGAAA
The DNA here is from genome assembly GCA_029783415.1 of Anisodus acutangulus. Taxonomy (NCBI): domain Eukaryota; kingdom Viridiplantae; phylum Streptophyta; class Magnoliopsida; order Solanales; family Solanaceae; genus Anisodus; species Anisodus acutangulus. The sequence continues at coordinate 28,111,943 of CM056494.1, forward strand.
GGTGATATCTTAAATTCCTTGTAGTCTCTTGTTTATAAGTGTTGCGCGCAACATACCCATAAACAAGACTCTACTAGACACGTCTTGTAGACATCCCTAGGACTGACCTGCTCTGATACCACTTCGTCACAGCCCAACCTTGGGGTGTGTTGCCGGCACCCAGTACCCTAAGGCCAAGCGTACCGATCCTAATACCTGAGAGATATACCACAACTTATGGACCGACAAGGACTCTGACACATACTCGACTGAATAAAGACATAACCACCAACACTCAGAAAAGGCCAAACCATACACACGCATACACACACACACACATCTATATCTATATATATATATATATATATATATATAACAAGGCCGACAAGGAAAACATATGCACATTGACTCTACTAGGGAGGCCAACAAGGCCAGACATGACTATCACATGCAATACAACTATCTACAAGCCTCTAAAGAGTATACTGACAACAAATGGTCGGGACAGGGACCCGCCATATCCAACTACACACATATTCATATTTGTCATACCTACCAGCTTACTACACAACTCTGGAAGAAAATAGCGTGAAAACCTATAGTTGAGTCAAGTCATACTATGAGGAAATCATCTGCTGCTTTATCTGTACCTGCGGGCAGGAAATACAGTGTCCCCAGAAAGGGACATCAGTACGAAGGATGTACGGAATATGTAAGGCAGATAACCAATATAGGTAGATGACATATCATAAGAGATAAGGGTACAAAATTCAACCCGAAACACATAACAAGCCTCTGAGGGCCTACGTGGCACAATCATGAAGATATATGCATGTCTATAAAAATCAAGCCGCTCAGTGGGGCTATATAAAGTAATTTCCAGCCTCTCTATGGGATAAATTATGTAATTATTACATATATATTGTACCAGGCCCCGATGAGGACTCGGTCATACCCCGCCTAAATGTGGGACTCGGTAATATCAAGACCAATTGCAGTTGGGTGCACATCTACGTGCTATACCCGACCGACTATAGTGCGACTCGATATGAAAATAGCTACATATATATAAGTGTAATGCAAGACATACTCTGAAGGGCCTTATGAAACCAATCGGAGTGACTCGAGGTCGTTATCCTCTAATTATCGTTATGTAGTTGTGTTTGTATCAATTATTTGAGGATCGACAAGAGTCATAAGAAAAATATACACTTCAAAGGAAACAAGGCGAGATGTGCCTTTGACAAGGAACACCAATAAAATCCAGGAATTATATGTCAACATGGAACAGTGAGGTTCACAAGCTTTCAATCTCAAGAATGGAGTTCATGTTTGGTGTAACGTTGTTATGATTATATTATTCATAGATCATGCCAAAAGAATGAAAGAGTATGCCTTAACATACCAGGTCTTTGTTGCTACAATCGTTCTATAAGTCCTCGCTCCTCTTACGGGTGGTCATCTACATCACATAACAAGTCATCGCTCCTCTTACGGTGGTCATCTACATCACATAACAAGTCGACATTAATATTGAATTCAAATTCCATAGAAACTTCGCTTAAGTATCTTATCGACATCATTAAATACTTTGGGTTCTTAGACTCCTTTACAAGGGATACTTACGTAATTGAGTTCCATGGTTTAATCCAAATACAATTTCCATAAAACCCTAGTTAGGTGTCCTTCGACACTTTTAGCATATATGATTCCTTAAGATTTTCTCATATGCAAAATCTTATGTGATTTAACTTCACAACCCTTGAAGCCAAACTTTTCTTAATCCATAACATACACAATTAATTCCATCACCTAATTAAACTCATACTTGGGGTAAAACAACCCAACAATTTATATTCCGAAAGTTTTCATAATTTTTCGAAGTTTTGATTATGAGAACTTTTTTATAACTTTCTCCAAATCACCAATTAATTATAATAATAACTAGAGATGGATAAAACTTACATTTACGTATCGAAATCTCCTCGAAACAGTAAGCCAGTTTGTTTTTAGAATTTTTCAAAACCCATTCTTCAAGGAGGCAACAATTCTCACTATAATCACAGGGTATATGGCGTAACTCTTGCGGATATTTTCTTGATTTCATCTTAGGATGTTGGAGTATGGTAGAGAAGTTCTAGGGAGAGTGTTAGGGTTTTGTACAGATGAAAAATGGGTTGCCTAAACCCGTATCTAGATCTACACCGTTGTAATTCAACGACACACTCGATAGACCATCAAACTTCCGACTGTCCACTATTTTTCCTATCAAATTGCCAGGAAAATTGACGGTCACCTTGGGCAATTTGACGGTCTGTAAAAGTATTTGATGGTCCGTTGACTCCACCATCAAACTGCCTAGTTTCCTATTTTCATTAAGACGTACTTCTTTCTATCCGTTTAACTCATAAACACTCCGATACCTCCATAAACAAGTTGTAAACCTTCATTATATTTATGTAAGGTCATACCCCTCCCTAGGGCTTTGGTATCCATTGACGACACAATGAAACGTGAAACTTACAGGGTTTAACACTTACTCCCACTCTTATATCGTTTAATGATTCTCGAACATGCACTTGTTTTGAGTGCCTATTTATTTTCTATCGGTATCTACAGATTGATCACAAGTCGAAATATGGTTAGAGCCCTTATGTGTCTTGAACTTATATTGAATGCGGTTAATATCAATTTCTTTCTCAACAAAGAGATATGAGGAAGAAGTCCCCGGATGCCTAATGAACAAAGAAAACTAGAGAAAGAAGAACGAGAAAGCTCCTGATTCAACTAGAAAGTCTCGGGTTTAGGTAATACTTTCAAAGTGACTCTCGGTGGGAGAATCCAGGCTATTCAGAAAGAATCGCAGCAATTCCCCAATCCTAACGAAGTAGTTCCTCCGGAATCCAATGAACAACAACGATTACTTAGGATCAGCTTACGAATTTGTGGCACCGTAGTAGAATCATTACCAATGGCACGTTGTGCGCCTAAGTGCGAAAAGACAGTGCAAGCTTTGTTATGCCGAAACCTAAATGTTAAGTTAGCAACACTTCCAAATGTCACTTCTTCCCGTCGCATCCGTCTTCAGGACGATATAGCCATAAAAATGCACGTCTTAGCGGGGAAAAGATTTTGCCCCGGTGTAGCTCAAAAGCAGAAAGAGTCGAATTCATTCGAGAGAGCTTGGTGGTCTTAAGAATGGTTCGGGTGGGGGATTCTCTTAAGAATAGAGAATTCGAATAGAATCTAATTCATGTTCATGTTAACAGAAGAGCGGATCCAATACCAAGACGCTTAAGAGAAAATGCTAGCCTTGTATATACGCTATTTATGTTTATGTCAGGGCTGCCCAAAGCTAGAAACAAGATTTCGAGGATCAAATGAAAAGCTTTTAAGTAAGATGGATGGATTTGGAAGAAAGTGAAAGAACTAGTTGCATAGATATATATATATTGAGAAAGTCTTTTCTCTTCAGAGTGTGATATTAGGGTTTTAAGATCGGTTCTGACGTCGAACAGGTTTTTGACCCGAAAAGCTCCACAGAGCTGTCGTATGCGGGTACTACGAGGCCCACGACTTTCTTGATCGCCTCATTCAGGTGTTGATGTGGCTAAAGTCTCTCCGATGGTAGCATATATTATGCTCGAGGTCTCTCGAGCCTCATGTTGTACCAATGTCTCCGTTTTAGGGTTTAAGGAATAAGGTAATGAAATTCCGGTATGGACTTTTGTTATTGTTACGACAGGCGGAGAGCAGTGCCCTATTGGTCTAATTTCTGCTTCCCCTTGGTATCGTTAAAGGGGCTGGTAAGCGCTTCCCGAATAGATTCCTTTCTCTTCCCCGGACACCGAACAAAGGGAACCCTAGCTTCACTTGTCGTAGTAAGACCACCCCTCTATAAGCTTTCCCTATCGCTCTGATGAACCTCTTTCCGCCTGTTCTCTAGAGTTCAAGAACAGATTCTTGCCTATCCCTTATTTGTCCATGTTGTCCGTTTTTCGCTAAAGGCAGCATGAAAATCACCTATATTGTAATACGTAAGAGGAAGGACGACTAAGCAACTATGCTACTATTGGTACCCCAAACTAAAAACTACAGTTGGAAATCCAACTTTAGGTGGTCATTATGATTAGAAACTCACTCTCTAGAGAATTTTATTGACCTCGCATATAACATGGGGAATCTGGTTAACACCCATATTGTTGAATAAAAGAACAAAGACTTGACTGGATGGTATTCACGAGCAGATGACAAGCATGAGTGAAGAAGGGTCTTATGTTACCATTTTTGGTGGTAAAGAAGATGTTCTTGTTCTTCCATTCCCTAAACCCACTTCAGCTTTCAAGATTGGGTTGGTGTTCCGATAGGCGAGAGGTGTAAGCACCGCGAGGTGTGAAGCCAGATCGTACTAAAGACAATGAATAAATTTCGAAAATGATAGATTTCCAAAAAGAAGTAAAAGAAGAATGAAAGACAGTCCTATATTGACAAGGACGAGCTTTTTCACTAAGAAAGCTTCGCGCCCAACTACTTGTATATCGATCGGAAAGAAGCAGCTGCAAATGCTATCAGTGGTTCTTCCTTCTTATCTCATATCTATCTATAAGAGTTGATTGATTCGCCCACATCTTTAATAGGACTGGACTAAGTTCGGGCAGATCTCCGTCCCATTTCACGGATGCATCACATTGAAAATTGACTCATCGGATTAACCACTGAGACGGAGAGTTCCCCGTATTCCATTTCATTGGCAACTGAAATAGATCTAAATGGATTGCGCGGTACCCCAGACCGAAGAAATTTCAAAATGAATTGAAAATAATATCAATATAAGGCCCAGATGTAACTCGTATGAGCAAGCCTACAACGGCCTGGCAATCGATTTCGTTGGCTTTATTAGGGTTCATAGTCTCATCCTGAAAAGGTTTTTTTCTTTCTCCGGATATACTCTCAACTTTCCCTGATATCCTATCAACAGGTCAGTCAATATTAGTAGTGGATGAAGAGGAGTAGTACCCTTTTTTCAGTTAGTCAACATAGTTTAATAATTCAACTAGTGGTCTTCTTGCCTAAAAAAGTGAGTCAACCCAACTTGGGCAATGATAAACAGACCAAGATTTACGCAGTCCTTGTGTGCTTGCTTTGTGCACCGACACAATAGAATTCGAAGCTGCTCGACGTACTAGCCCTATAACGGAGCTCTTAGTATAAAGCCCAACCACACTCTCTTAGTATAAAGCGGAGCAGGACCGTTGGCCTGATCTGACTCCCCACCCAACCGCCCTGGCGTATGTTTCCGAATCAATTGCATCGTAAGCTGCTATAGCTCTTGCCAACTACCCTGGAAATGAAAAAGAAACTCTATCCTCAACCCTTCCAATCTTTAGTTCATGATGGCAACTTCACCCCGTGCATCCTTTGGTTGTGAACCCCGCCTAGAGGGAGGTGCTAAGGGAAGGGCGTAGCGTTAAATCTGCCTCGCCTTGAAGATGTTTGGAACCCTTCTGTTGAGCACCAATTGGAAATCCAATCTGACTTCTAAAATGGAAGTGAACAAAGGTGAGAGGACCCTACTTTCCCGCATCCCTCTCCCCACGAGCAGAACACTAGAGATGCACAACACGTGGGCCTTGTCTAACGAACAACGACTTTCGATTCTTTACTTCAAGGAGTAGAGTCATTGCCCAACCCTACCTATATAAAAGAAAAAGAATCGATCACTAGGTCCCGAGCAATTCTACCTTCTTTCCATTATCCAACACTCATGGGTCCCATTTCTCTCACTCTTTTAAAGCTTTCAATAAAGCCTTCTTAGCTATAGAAGCAGCAATCGGTCTGTTGGAAAGTTCCTGGATAAGTTGTCGGATCCTAAAAAAAAAGCTTTTCTGGGGACGCGCTGTTCAAATCAAGTTTTCTTATTGTCCCTTCTAAGACATCCCTTCTAACTTCCCTATTTCCAAAGGAAGAAAGAAAGGTCAAAAGCTCTCTTTCGATAGCCTCTTTTGTTGGGCTCGGCGGCCCCAATTGCAAGGCTACCAGATCCCCCATAGCCTCGCTCAAGATGAGGAATGGTCAAGTGAGCATCAGGATTTCCTTGATCCATTCTCAAGATCTCAGGCCCCCCTACCAACTCGCTCTCTATGACATTAAGCACTACCTCGTTTGGGCTGGAAATAATATAACTGTCCATAAAAAAAATCATTACTGTGTTTTCGGTCTTGTTGAATAAAATGCAAACGAAATGACTTACTAGCCACAGTATATCTCCGACACAACCTACATTCACAAACGATAGTTGTTTAGAAATTGAAAAATAAATGGAGACTTAAATGTAAAGATACGTATTATGTGCAGTTTTGGGATTCAACTAGAATCTATTATATAATAATTGGGATCATAGAGCCAAAAAAATGACAAAACAAAAAGGACAAAGGAAAAAGAATAGAATCTCAATAATT
>CM056494.1:28123379-28133336 GCA_029783415.1 Anisodus acutangulus
ATCGAAACAGCGAGACCCTTTCTTTTTATGGTTGGGGCTATAACCCAAAAATACACATTGACGAGAATGAGTTTCCAGCTTGTGAGCGGTATAGGGTGCGCTAGGTGGGGATAGCACGCACACCTGAATGGTCGTAGGGCCTTGTAATCTGGTATATGACCAAAAAAGCTTCACTTCAAAAGGAGAACGCCATCCGATAGTAGGCAACCGGTTTATCAAAACCACAGAAGTGCAAATAGCTTCTGCCCAAAAATAAAGAGGTACAGAAGATGCAATCATTAACGTACGGCCCCTCTCAGAAAAGCATAGAGCCCTCAGCTAAGCGGTCAAACAACTCTTGAGTCAGCTTTGACACTAGAGCTGATCAAGCGAGATCATAGCTAGCTAGATTCGATAGCCCGCCATAGCCTCTCTCATCAGAGTCTATAGGCATAAAGCAAAGGTTTTGCTATAGTCCTCTCCCAGAGCTTAGACATTCGATAGTCGGACAGAGCACATAGCGCCTTCATTGCCGTCCCTCAGAGTCGAGATTCTGACAACTCTTCCCCCAGTAAATCATAGCCCTTCCTCACTCTATCAAGTGAGCGTTAAACAATCCTTACTCAAAAGAAGTAAGCCAGCAAATAAAATAGGTTGATTCCTTCGGTAGCTCCGGACTCTAGCTTTACCCTTAGATCGCTCGATCATTTTTTTCGTGTATATGCTGATCTAGAAACCCGACCCCTAACCAAAGACCGAGTAAGGGGTGATCGATTAACAACCAAGGGGATATGAGACTCAAAGAGAGAGAGGATAAATCCTGCCACCAGTCGTCTAACCGGTAAAACCAGTGGAAAGAGTGAAAAACCCAGTCCCGACCTGTCTCGACTTGACGAATCGACTTATGATATTTCTAGTTTGATCGACCCCTAGGGACAAAAGAAAGATCCTGTGAAAAGGGGGATAAGGAGCATAGAAATCTCGTCGGAGAAGAAATGATGGTTGACTCATTCAAGTGAGAAATCGGATCAAAAACGAATTCTTGTAAGAATTAAGGAACTGACAACATAGATGTACCAGCACCTGCAGATGAAGTAGTGGGCAAACCCGATCCATATCATATAAAAGCTATCGCAAGCAAGGCGGACATGAAACTAAAGTGACCACATCGTCAACCGCAATTAGGATATTCTGCTTCAGGACCATAAGTTCAGTCTCTGCGAACTCAACTTTCAGAGGAAGACGACTGACGAAATAGGAACATCCGATATAGAGAGACGCACACTACCAGACTATCGACTAGACAAAGGCATACTCAGATCAGTCATTCTAAGCGCAAGAAGGCGTATGCTAAGGATAAACTTCCTGACAAAGCAATGAAGGTTTCGCACCCCATTTTGCATATTGAAAGGAAGGGTAGAGAAACGTGACCAATGGGCCTTCTACTGCTCTGAAATGAAACTGGTATGATGAAATAGACACCGCTTTGGATCCTACTCCGACCTTTTGGTAGTCGATGAAGCTACTGCTAAGGCTATGAATAGGTCAGTATATCATTCTCTTAGGACATGACTCAGGGACAGAGCAAAGACAACCTATCTTGCTGCTACGAGTGCCTACTCAATAGCCGATTCTTTTCTGGTAAGAAATCCTGATATTAAGCCGGGTGAGAGAGGAACTATAGAGTGGAAGGGTAAGGCAATCAAAGGCAAAGGATCTCATCCGAGGCAACCACCTCTGCGGAAACCCGTCGACTAAACCCGTAGAAAACGAAAAACGCAGCCGCCGAAGCGAAAGGCAGTTAACAAGAAAGCAGAGGTGTGGCTAAGGGCGAAAAACCATCTAACTCGACTAACCTCCAACTTTGTATCGGGAAAGCTGTCCGAGGACACCAACCTGTAGACTAAAGCACAGAAAAGTAGATCGGCAAATACGCTCTTTCGACGTTGCCACTAGCGACATTAGCTTCACTGCTTATTATCTGATAGCCCTTGATTTGTTAGCTGCTTTCCCATTTGTAGTGGTTCCAAGGGTCAACCCAAAATACGGGTGTAGAGGAAAAGAAAGAATATGCTTTTCATACTTCCTTCTGTTGATTGAAAAGAAGCTCTTTTCCTTAAATCTATAATGACTAGACTTTATATCGCATTGCAAACAAAAATTCGACGTACTTTCCAATCAGAAAACCCCACTTTTTTTGGCGTCCACTATTCTATTCCCGATCTTTTGAAGGTCAGCTTCTAAAGTAATAGCTTAAATAAGCATTTTCGAGAATCGACCTTTAAACTAAAGCCAAAAAGCCGGCTGTTTAGCCAATTTGTAAACAAATGTAGTGTTATTCTTAACACATGCAAGTTGATGAAAGTTCCTTGAAATTTCTATCAACAAGCCTGAACATCGACGGCAGCGCCAGGGGATAACCAGGTCATGTGACGGAGTAGCTAAGCGCTCGTACGCTCGTCAAAGCTGTTTAACCTCCGAAGCAAGCCGTAGCTTTCGATCCAATAGGGCGATAGATCACTTTGCCAGATTGGCCGATTGGATATAGATCCATTATAGCTGGAATACGGGCTTTCACTCCATTTTTCTTTGTTCCGAGGGGCGATCCCAGTACTACCTATTCCCGAGAGGCGGGGACCACTCTTGGTAAAGCTTTTACTAAAAGAAGTGCAGTAGACCTATTCATATAGAAGCTGAGGATGCTACCCGATATTTTCCTCTGCTGCGTGCGGGAGGCGCTTCTTTCTTGGATGCTAGCTAAACGGGGTAGGATCTAGAGTAAAAAAAGATGAGCTGGCTCAAGATCTGAGGAAAACTTCGGAGCTGCTTTCTTGCATTCAATATATTGATCCATCTTCGTAAATAGGTCTTCTATTCATCAATTGTAGAGGACCTTAAAAGTTCATAGGCTGAAAAAGCCTTTTTGTCTGTCCGGGGGAGGTTCTTTCCTACGTGAGAAGTGGACAAGCCATTTGACACGCTTTGGACAACTGAATTGGCGCGGACTCTGTGACTTCAAAATAGCGTATGTAATTGAGATGTCAATTCGATCCTGAAATCCCTCTCTTTCGGAAGGGATGGTGTTCCAGAGTTGCTTTTCGGCCCCAGTCCCCTAGCCTGTGAGTTCTAAAAGCTCTCTGCCGCAATTGATTTGTTGACGTCAATGGACGTAAGTTTCGAAAGAAATAGGACCTTAGGATTTAGTAGGGATTCAGCACGATCCTCAGCATGGACGGTATTGAAGAATACTATGGTTAGGAAGGGATACCCCTTTAGAGGATGTGTACATAATGTACCTGGAAATTATTATCCAAGTATGACCTTGAAGGAATTTGAAGATTTAGCGGGCCAGGTATGGAGCCCTTGTGCGGGAGGTAAATATTTCCCTCGGTGAGACTCATGTTAGATACAGAGAAGAAAAAAAAGAAGTTAGACACAACATAAGGTTACATTATGAGGGCATAGACGAGGGTAAAATGTGAGGTTGATAGCAGAAAAGTAATTCAAAGGTAAATGAAACATTGGAATAAATGTAAGAAACGACTGAAGGTCGTGAAACAAAGTATGGTAAGATGACAAGCCATAGGTAATAGAGATAGAAAGCCATGAAAGCGGTAATGGTTGGGGTGTCAAGATGAAGGTGTTATGAGACCGAGTATATATTACGAGATCTGAATAAGTTAGAAATCGACGGGATAGGCCGTCAAGATGTTTTAGACATTAAGTCAAGGAACATTAATATTGAATCGATCCTTCAGTAATGACGGAATAAGAGTCGAAAACCCTTAAGATAATATAAAAAGAGGTATCGCAGAGTCGCAAAGTAAGTAAGTAGGCAGTAAAAGAATAAACTGCAAGGAGAAACGATTCTTAGAAGTTAGCAAGGAATGAGCCCCTAAGGTTAATGTTATTGCTACAAGGATTAAGCATGTTAGTCATGAACATGTGACACCTCACCTATGCGAACGACTCAGTAACCCTACTAAGGGATGTTGCTTTAAGGCAAGTTGTGAGTCGTTAAATGATTGTAGATTATGATGAATATTGATTTGACAACCTGATATTTTAAGAGGGAAATTCCAAATGCATGGGGAGTAATACATGGGAGATGGTGCGGGAAAGAACCGACATAGACCCGTATGATGATCTAGTAAGTGAAGGCAAAGGTTACAAATTGCATTACCTAGAATTCGTGAATATGCCATGAATGTCGAAGAATATGTACGTATTAACATTGAGAAAGGAATAGTAAATGGCCTCCCATTGAGGGGTTAAAGTAACGGTAAAGACCGCTAAACGTATGGGGTTGAAAAAGGAAGCCTGGAGAGTAATCAAAGGAAAAAGGCATGTGTAATCTCAAGAGGAGCTACTTGGAATGCATGGAGAAAGGGAAAGTTAAGTTTCATCAAGAAAGGATGTATGCGAACCCTAGAAAAGGGTGATCTGAGCGGCCGAGTGAGCCACAGACTATGCTATATTTATATTGAGGAATGATCTTAGCGACTGAGGCTTTGATCTCGCAAGAGAGCGGCAATAATTCTCGAGAAGTATTTCGAGTAGGAAGTAGTAACGAGAAAGGCTAGTATAAAGTGATCGAGTTGGAGGGATATAGGGCCTGGAAGTAAAAGCCCACGGTTAAAGATAATACCCATAGTGAATAAAAGGAGAGGTAATGGTAAGGAGGATAAGCGGAAAAATATTAGGGATATATGATTATGAGATTGCTAAACGCATATCGTTAAAAGATGTGAACTAAGAAAGAAAAGAGGAATTTACCTCGAATATAGCGGTTTAAGTATAGGAACAATTTCTCTGTAGCTATGGCGGTTGAATTAAGAACCAAAAGTTGAACCCAGAGTGAAACTTAAGGCCAGATATATAAAAAACATATGAATGATAGAGATTGAGATCCCTCAATGCATTGTAATGTGTGGACTTGAAATGAATAAGAGAGTGAAGTTGTTTACACTCAAGACCATTGGAAAGTCAAGAAGGATTTCAGGCCCAAGACTTAGGATCAGCAGTTGTAGGCACATATTGGAGGTATAACATGATATCTTTGATAATCGTAAGGACTAACACTGGGGTGAGTTTCTCTTACTACTGAGTAAAGACGATCCCAGGTGATACAGTAAAGTATGATCCTCATCAAGAGAGAGATATTGCGTATGTTAGACTTTAACAGGATTCCATGAATGTGGTTGAAAGGCAAGAGCATAACATTGCTTCATCCAACTAGTTGAGAGTGGGACTAAGATAATAATAGAGATAGGATATAGAAACGCAGTGGTATCCCCCCACCGGTGGATGAAATAAAGGAATAACCGTATAGGGATTCGATCCCACTATAATTTAAAGAGAAAGTTCAACAGAACAAAGTGTCATCCTTCAGGGCAATATCAAATAAGATGTATGAACAATTTATCCTATCTAAGGTCTGGGAGAAGAGATGATTAGCCAAGGAGCTTCCACATTTAGTAATTTAAGGGTCCGATTTTAGGGCTCCACTGATTACAGAATTGTAGAACAAAATGGTGCTAGTGTCACCCAAAGTATCAATGAGAATTTAAAATCAGTATTTTCGAAAGAGAAAGTCCCATGGCAAATGAAGTCAATGCCAAAATTAAAGAGAGACGGAGTTCTCTAATAACAAAGTCAATGGCATGACCCAGATCTAGCGGTTTTGAGAGACAAAATTATAGTGAAGATGTCTTATTCCTGATATCTCATATGTCCTGGTTCGGTATGGATGTACCACGATGCCAAGAGTTATGTATTGATGTGACAATGAGAAGTAGAGTATTTCCAAGTTTTGGCATAACAACCCAATGATCAGCATGGAATGACAGAGCATCAGAGGCCTAGAGGGCTAGTGCACAGAGTATCCCACCTAGAAAGGATAGTGTGGTTTGAAGATAAAGCTCAATATGGGTTCGTCTCTATTCTTATCAGAAATATCGCTCCGGACAGTTTATAGTCAACATATTTACAAGGTTGACCCATTTCTAACCAAAATAAAGCTATTCGCAAAGTTGAGAATTATGCTAGTTGTCTATTGAGAAAAGGTTGTTCGACTCTAGAACATTTAAATGTCTAGCACCCCAAATAGAGGGGCTCAGTTGCAGTGAATTTTTAAGATTCCCCAATAAAGGTTAAGAAGCGCAGAGAAAACCCTTGTATTTTTGTCCCAGATAAGTGGTCGAGCAGAGCACACAATTCAGACGCTCGAAGATATGATACATGAAAATATGCTTGATCTATAAGAAAAGTGGGATGTTCATCTACCTGCTACAAGATTCGTATAATAGCAGCTATTATGTTATCATCAAGATAGATTCTTATAATACCTTTCATGGTCAAGAGTATAGATCATCGATCAATTGCCTCGGCGTAACGAAATAAGAGTTGTTTAAACCTGTGTCGGTCCTATTAGTCCCCCAAAGTTGTGGAAGAAGTAAAGTTACTTCAGGAGTGAATGTCAATAGTCTAGGATTACCAAGAGTTACCCGTCTATGTGTGATGTTGAGATTTAAAGGACGATGTTCATGATCGGATATTCTTAAGGATTTTACCCATAAAAAGTGTGACAATAATTCGACTAGGAAGGCAAGTTTAGCTCCAGATATAGCGGACCGTATAAGATACTCGGAGACTTGGCCATGTGACCTATAAGATTGAGATTACCTCCAGAACTAGAGGATGTTTCCTCTCTTGTGTTACCTATCAAGGATGTTCAGATTACAGAAGACTTGTCCTATGAGGAGGTCCAAATTAATATTTCTTAATGTGAAGTCCGGAAGTTACGGACTAAGGAAATAGCAACTATCAAAACATTATAGAAAATAATAGCATAGACGAGATGATATAGGGGTTGAGGAGGACATGAGGTCTTGATATTATCAAACATTTTAGACAGCAAGTGATGATCACAACATAGATGATTCTTGCATATATAGATGGTTGTGTGAGACCAAATTGATCTTATTTCGTGATTATGTTGTCATGTGTGGCTTTGGATATATTTTTGGTTGTTTACCAAGTTTTGGATAGTTCTGGTTTTAAAGGAAACTCTTCAAAAATATTTAGAACCCTCAAGAGTTAAGAATATCCTCAATATTTGAGGATGAATGTTCCTAAGGGGGAAAGATGTTGCACCCTGTAGTTTTGCATTTTATCGCATCGTTGATTGATACTTAAGTCTCGAGAAGAGGTATGACCTTACACAAGGATAACCAAGTTTATAACTTGTTTATAGAAGTTTTGGAGTATATGAAAGCTAAGTGGATCAAAGGAAATACGTTTAATCGAAATCAGGGACAGTGAAAGTTTGATGGGATAATTGACAGACCGTCAAACTACCATGGTAGACAATCAAAGTGCCCCGAGAATTTCTTCTCTCATGAGGCAGAATGGCGGTCAGGATCGACGGATACCATCAAAGTACGACGGCGAAAAACTTTTGACGGATTATATACGGGTTGGACGATTTGGGAATTTATTTTCCTCCATAATCATATCACAAACACCTCCTAAATCCTCTCTAATGAATCCCTAACACCCAAGATCAATTCCTCAGCAAATTACGTAAGATTAATGCTATGAATCTCATGGTAATCATAAGAATTGTCTTCTTCATATTGAGTCGGGTTTGGAAACCCTTGAAATTGGGGAAAGCTATTGTTTTGAGAAGATTTGGTTGCATTGAGGATACATTTATCCTTCTACATCTATATATGTGATTAATTGATTATTTGAGATAAGTTATGAAAGGATTTTCGTAATCAAAACCCGTAAACCTATGACATAATCATATATAGACTTGTGGGTTGTTTCGATCAAGATATGAGTTAAAATTGATTGGTATGTTGGTTGTTGGTATTGTAAACCTAAGAGGGTATGTTTCGGAGAATCGTGGGGCCAAATTACATAAATACCCCTTTTGTTAAACAAGACTGGGAACCTTTTAAGTTAAGGTGATCGCTAGGATACCTAAGTGAAGTTCCTTATTGAATATGGACTAGATGTTGCTATTGACCCTTATTTGTTTTAGATAATCAGTGGTGAAGAGTACGAGAGCTTATAACACGATGTATCACTTCATGGACAAGGTATGTAAGGCTACCCATTTCTTTCAAAAGCATGAAATCCAAAGAGTTATCGCTTTCAAAAAAGAAACAACAAAAGCTTCGTTCTATTGTACATTGAAATCTCTTGTCGAGAAGCATTAATTGATTATCCTTCTTCTCATAATCCTTGTTGTAAGTTACTAGTTTGTCTTAATATAAGTCTCCAAAAAGAAGCATTCTAACGAGGTAATTGTCAAGTCGACTAAAAGTCATTCCAAAAGTAAAGTCAAAGAGCTTATGAGTTTCAAAAGAGGCCAAAGAGTCATTCTTATCATAGTATGTTGTCCATACCACTTATTCCCATTGGTGTTGATAAATTTGCCATTGGCATTTGATATCATACATACATATAAATATATTGGATCGGGTTACATGTTCTGCAACATATACATATATTGGATCGGGTTACACGTTCTGCAACATATACATATATTGGATTGGGTTACACGTTCCACAACATATACATATATTGGATCGGGTTGCACGTTCCGCAACATATACATATAATGGATCGGGTTGCGCATTCTGCAACACATGCATAAATCATTGGTCATATTGCATTATGTATTCATACATACACCTAAGAGTATTGACATGGTATACACCTCGCGCAATGGGACGAGGCTAGTTAAATAGAGAAGGCATATTCTAGACAGGTTGTATTAAGTTTTAGAGTCTCATTATTCGCCCCATGTGACCCCTAGATTGCTAATGCTTTCCTTTACAGCTAATCGCATCATATCGCTTTTATGCTTCTCTTTACAGCTTACAGATTCATATTTCTATTCATGCCTTACATACATGGTACATTATTTCATATTGATGTCCATTTTATCAGGGGCGCTGTGTGTTTATGTCGCAGGTTCTGATAGGAACTCTGCTAGGCCACCTCAGTAGGAGTTGTTGAGTTCATCCATCAGTAAGTGTGCTTTGTCTTCCCAAAGATTTCTGGTTATATATGGAGTATTTTTCAGAGTTAAATACAATACAGGTAGGTCATGGCCCTGTCCTGGCCATATGTCAGTTCAGTCACTCGTAGAGGCTCACATACTTGTTTTGGTATGTATCATGTTGATGTATAGCCTTGTCGGCTCAGTTGTCTTTTGTTGAACCAGGTTGTGACCTTGTCGGTCCTGTTATGTATATATGTTGGGTTAATCCCTCTTGTTCAATGTTGTTATATATTCTAGTACGGCCTTGTCAACCAAAATTTTTACTCATACAGAAGACTGGTCATCAGAATGGTACGCTCGGGCCAGCAAGGCACCGGGTGCCGGCCACACCCCATAGTTTAGGGTGTGACAGGGAGAGACTGGCTATGATTCTCCATAGGCCTTACAGTAATCTAAAACATTCCAATTCTTCTTAGGATGGTGGATCAAACCAGGTAGACCAGACTATATGAATATATGCATGACCACAAATGGCATTTAAAGGTATGCAGGCAAGTTTGCAAGATACAACATGGCAAAGCCTTGCCTACTTCCAACTAAACAGGTTAACTAGCCTTAATTCCTTAACATATCAAGTCATTTTTCACCTAAACAAGAGCTAAGGGATATAATAAAGTCATATACAACATAGTCAAAACAGATAGGCCCTCAGGAATTAACAAACACACTATACAAGTAAACATGACCTTAACAATCTACTATTATTTCAACCAAACTCTAGATGGTATGAAATGTCATACAAATTGACTAGAATAGGCCATGTGACATACTAGTAAACTCTCAAATCATTATCTCAAACATGGTACTTAGCTTAGACAAAGGCATGTATTCTAGAAAATTCAGATTAGCATACTAAACATGTGATGAATTCAACAAGATACATTTACAATTTCAAGGCA